>JAOWBB010008248.1:0-101433 GCA_028565995.1 Ricinus marginatus | reverse complement strand
CAGAAAACATATAAAAATTGTTATTATATTATTACATTTAAAAATGTTATTATATTATATAAATATATATTTATATATATAAATTAAAAATATAATTTTTCTACATTTCATCATTTTTCAGTTATACTTATTCTTAATTATTAAGAAAATTTTTTATTTAGTAAGAAACAAAATGTTAAATCATTCAAATTCTATTATACAGTAAATCATTGAAACAGTTTCCATTATAAACATTTTTAGGATGTCCTTACCTGACATGCATCTTTCCTTCCAGTTTTATAACCCACACAAATATTTTCATTGGTTACGTTTGCTTTAAAATATTTGTAGATATCCTGACATTCTTTAAAATTGAAAATAGGCAATTTAATTTCTTTCAAAACATCAGTACCTGTTTCATCTCCTACAAAATATTTTTTACTAAAAAAGAATTGATCTCTGATTCTCAAAATGACTTGTTAATAATGAAACAATTTTTCCTCTAAAAATACAGGGTTCAGATTATTTAACATCATACCGTAATTAACGTCTCCCCAACCGGCCACAGCACCAATTAAATTATCGTAAGACTTTTTAATAAAAAACTTTTCATTCGGAAGACATATTGGACGAATGCTATCTAAAATGTAAGAAAATTATGTTACTTATCTCGTTAATAAAATAATACACCATCTGAAAGTATTATCAATTAATTAAAAAAATATTAAAGAATCGAATAGTTTTCAGTTCATGCATTTTATATTCATAGAAATATTTATTCTAATTTATAGTAATTTAATTATAAATAAAGAATTTAAAATAAAAAAATCAAATCTTACTCGTAAATTTTACTCTGCTTTCTAGAAGAACAATTCCGATGTCATTGTATGCGTGAACGAAATCAAACTCGTTATGAATAAAAAATTCTTCTATTAATACATCTAGTGCTGGAGGAGATGAAGTATGTAGGTAATTAGTACCTAATCTAGCTAAATATCTGCATATCAAAAAAAATATATATATAAGCTAATAATTTATTTTTATTATTTTCTTGAATTTCTTTCAGAAAATTTTGTCATCTTATTTTATCTATTCAAATCAACTTAAACCGGAAATTAGATGAAATTGCTACAAATAAAATTTATATAAACTAAGAACAATTGTTAAGAACATGTAATAAGAAAAAATATATCGTATGGCAATTTCGACAGTTTAGGCACACATTTATAATATATATAATTATATTAAAAAATTCAAAAAATGAAAATTTTCAACAATGTTAAAAAATTTTTTAATTTAGTTTCAATATATTAAATATTAAATTCATTGCACCTACAGTTTCTTATCATAGCAATGGGCTGCAGTTAATACATGTCTGTGCGTAATTAGAGAACCACCGCATTTGAAGTAAGGTTTAGTTTCAAATGTGTTTTGGTCCAGTACCCGTGAAGCTAAAGCAACTAACCATGGCCAAGCCCCTGAAATAGCAATATTAAGATGATAATAATATCTAAAAGCTGTGAATAAAATATCAATTTTATAATATTTCCACGATCGCTACCATCTTTTGCGTCTGTTCCCCCTATGATTCTTAAATTAGCAGACTGGTTATTTTCTGTAGAAGCTTTTCTGACTCCGCAGCGAAGAGCGATGACATCGTAGACTGAAGAAAAATTAACATTCATTAAATTAACAATACTAATAAGAGCTACAATTTAAAATCGATTACTGTTTTTTAATTTATGTAAATTTTTATAAACCAGGAACGTAAATATTCGGAAAGTATTTAACTTTATGTAACGTTTATTAAAACGATACATTATTTTAACGAATAAATATAAATGCATGATGTTCTTCATAGACTTGATTATTTTAATTATAATTAGAATCAAAGTAATGAAAATTACTATAAACAAGCTTCAAATGCCTGAGGTCATCATAATAAATTTAATATGAATATTACATTTATTTATAAAATATTATTATAATAGATATAATATAATATATATAAAATATTATTATGAAATATTTAACTTGAAAAATATGTGAAATGATCAAATAAAAAATGTTAAAATATAATATTGTACTTATATAATATTTACACCGGGCAATAGCTGTTCTGTTTTAATCTTTCTTGAAATATGCTGAAATAATTAATTTCTTAAAAATATTCTTTAATTTTGTCTTTATAATGATAATTTACCTTATAAAAATAGCAAAATTAAAAATATGATTGATAATATAAATAAATATCACAAATTCTTTAGTGGATAGTTAAATTTTTTTTAATGCAAAAATTTGATATTTAAATATTCAAAATAGTTTTTTAACGAAAACAAAACTCTTATGATAGCAATATAATTAGTATGATATTAATATTTACTTTACTTTTTTTGGTCTCGGGATATTTTGCTTGGTTCATTACCAAATAGTGGGTGGGACGGATCCGTCAGTAGTTGTCCGCGTTGAGGAATTTCCTAACCATGTGGAGGGTCCTGAGTATGATTGTCTTTTGAACCTGCGTGTATGTTTCTATGAGGAGTTTGAGGGTATTGAGATGTTTGGCGAAGGATGGGGTTGATGCCTGTCGGGGATGTTATGAGAGAGATATTGTGAGTGCTTTTTTTCCCAGTATTATTATAATTATTATTATTATTATATTGATTTTTGATATTAAAACAAACAAACAAAACTTCACTCTATTGCAATATTAATTATATTAGACGCACATTTAGGCAAAACTAGCAAATGAGTAAAAAGCAAATTCTCTCAATGTTAAGAACCCTAATATAGAAGGTTCAAAAACTAAGAGTTCTAAAACTCAGAAAGCTAAAACTGAGACTAAAGCTGTTAACAAAAACGATAGTCTTTGTGTACCACTGCAATTACAAGTATTTGAATCTGAACATTTAAATAATAAAAGCAACCAAGCCTTAGCCAATGATAATGTTATTATTCTATGCCACTTAAAAATGGCATAGAATTTAATCGACTTGGGCAAAAGGAGGCATATTACTATTCATATCATTAATGTAATAAGATTATTATGCATGTAACGTTCAAATTTTGAATTTTACAAAATTCATATATCAAAATATCCATTTAGATCTGTCTCTTTCATTCATTTTTACATACGATATTTACCGTCAACTCAAAAGAATTACATGTAATCGAGCAAAGCATGAACCAAAATTTTCTTAGCAGTTTAAAAGTGAATCAAATCAAGTTAATAATGAATTGAATATTATTAAGTATAATAAATCTTTATTTCTAAATTTTTAAATAAATATATATTTAGTTTATTTTTTTAAATGATCTCTGCTTATAAATTTCAGCATTTGCAAGTATTTATCAATTTTTACCAAATGTCAGTACTGACCTCAAATAATCTTAAAAGTTATTACGAGCATTTATCAGCATTTTTAAATGAGATTTATTGGGTACAAAAAGGTTAAGCATCGTTAACTTTAAAAAACACGTTTTTATAATTAAAAGAATAATGTAGTGGCGTCCAAGAAAGAATTTTCTGATCAGATATTTATAAATGAAAATATAAAAGTCAACATATTGAGATATAATGATAATAATAAGCACTGTTTGAACCTATTTTTTTAATTTTACATTCTTGATATTAAATGGCAATGCTTTTCACTTTGGTAAGGGTAAAGGCTTGATAATCATTAAAATCCGTCACAGCTCCGATAAACATAATTGAATTTCATCACTTCAAAAACTTTGATGTACTTTACATTTGGCATTTTTTTCTGCGTAGAATGCGTCATAATTAATAAAATATATATAATAATAATAAATAAATACGTAATAAATGTAAATGGCCAAAAATATTATTAAAAAATTACTGTAATTATACTACTTACAAAGAAGCGACAGCAATGTTAGATGGACAAACATGATTGTCGAATAATTATAATTTATATTTTTAAAGAAATATAACGTTCGAATTTGAAATTTTTATGTTGTTATCATTTCGTCTAAGACAATTTCATTAGTTTCATCATTAAATGAAATTTCACATTAAAATCTGAAAAATAAATCATTCAACACAAATGAAAACAGGTATTTAACATATCATAATATGCTTAGTAAAAACTTTATAATATCTAAACTAATATAGAAAAAATTGGGAAAAATTTCGTATTAAAAAATAATTTGAGTAGTGCTTTTGCAACGCATTTGGATTCGAATATTGAAATAATATATATCGGGTTTCTTATTCAGAGGTATTAGATAGTCGCAAATGTTCTGATCAAAGGAGCATAATATTAGGCTGAGTTTAAATCCCTAAATTAAGTTTTTAAAAAACAAAAATCCTTTTAATTCTTCATGCTCCTAACTATATTATAACTAAAGAAGCTCATACATATTTTTTTACATTATTATGACACTTTTTACGTCTTTAAAATGTCATCTTAGTAGTATAATTTGGTTCAAAATTGAATCGCAGGGGTCTGAGGTACTCAGAGACAGAAGAAATCGGGTCTCACGTCTATGCAGTTATTTATTAAATGTTCGAAAAATCTTGTGGGATGAACAAAATATTAATCTAAAGGCATTAATTTCCAAGTTTTTATTTCATACAGTTCTTTTTAAACAGATATATAAAGTGTAAATATAATTCCAACTATATTAACAAATAACTTACCTATTTACAGCAATCTAGTTATACTAAAACTGGTAAAAATTTCTTGTAAACAGAATACCTTAGTTTAATTCTTTCAGTTATAGAATTATAAGAAAATTTCACAATCATAGACCTAGTATCTCTGTTTTTGTTAATGTTTGATCGTTATGAATATGCTGGAAATATTAGCGAACATTGCTTGGTAAATCATTAAAAAAAAGAAAATACGTACGATTTCATGTTAAGAATCTTAATTAAATTTTTTTTAAACAAAAATGCCGCATGAAATAAAATTCGCTTTAATCTTTGGAAAATAATTTCATTAGTTCCACTTTAATACTCACTTACAATACGTAACCAATAAAAAATTTGAAGAAATTCTTAATAAATATCTGAACAAATTTCTAAACAGATTTATTTTTTTCGAAATGATTTTTTTTTGCCTTTTTTCGAAACAGATAAAGTAACAAATTATTTTTAAGTTTTAAACTATTTACAAATGAAATTTAAAAAAATCTAATTGTATAAATTATTTAAAAATTTTATAACACAAGCCAGACGGCACATATTAATGAGAATAAAACATTTTAAATTTTAATCGTTCGCAGTACTATAAAAGAACGTTTACATACAATTTTGAAGTTTTATATAAATATCTTGTTCGTTATGAAAAAAATTAGTTTAAACTACTCAATTGGAATAATAAAAAATTCCGTTCTAAATATCTTTTAAATATTTTTGGTTTTAAAGAAAATCTTTCAAACTGCATTTCTGCACAATAGAATTTACTTGAAATGAAAATTGAAAGTTTTTTGAATAAACTTTTTTATTGGCATGATTGTAATTTTTTCAGCCTTCTCTTCTTATGTGATAACATTATGAATTCGGTACACCATAATATAATCGTGGTCAAAGTCAATGAATTCGCGGCGAAAACCACATTTACATATTTGTTATCGTTGTAAAAAATAATTGCACCTGCAAAAATGCAAAAATAAATCTATTAAGTTTATTACAAGTGAAAATATTTAATTTTTAAAATTAAAACATCATAATTATTAAAAAAAATTACGAAAATAGATCCATATGAATTTTAAAAAATTTACTCTTAATAAATAAGAAAGTCTGTTTGACATTTAAAACAAAAAAATGATATTTAAAACTTTGCAAATAAACTTGAAAATGGCGTTTAATATTGTTTATTACATTAATATATTATCAGTCAAAATTACTGAAATTACATTGAAAATGAAAGATAAAAAAAATGATTTTAAAAAATATTGACATAACAAAAATTGTTTTATATTTATAACAGTGTTGATTTCATATCAATCATCACATTTTTGTTATATTTGTAATTTCTCTAAGAAATAATTTTAAGTACACAAGGCTTACGTGAACTTATTTTAAAACAAGATTTTTTTATTCCTATACATTCTTAAATAATACTTCCTTACCTAAAATAGGCCCGGAAATAAGCAATGAAATTCCATTACTAAGACTCTGAAAAGCTGAAGCCGATGCAAGCTTATTAAGTGGTACATAATCTGGTATGACTAGAGTCCAATAAACTGATCTGAAGCCTTTACCTATGCCCAAACCCACTGCGATAATAAGAAAACCAGTAAAAGTTGTCGGAATTAAAAGACCTAAAAGGAAATTTTTCACTTGTCAGCAATTGAAATGAAATTAGTTAATGAAAGGAATGACTGTTAAAGTCTTATACTTACTTGTTCTAGTTATCATCAGTATGAAAATAGATATAATATACATGAGTCTTGAACTAACTTTAAGCCACTGACCGAAGAATGGTGACAACAATCTAAAATTTAATTCAGCACGTAAAATTCTATATATTTTAATTTTTAGTTGTAATATAGTAAAGTCTTATGTAGAGTGTACCACCTTTCTTTGATGTTCCGAATTAATCACTCACCTGCATATAAGGTCTGTTATTCCGGTTACCGACATGAATGTTGCGGTTTCTTTTAGGCTTAATCCCATTTCCATCAATATAAAGGGTATCAATAAAGAGAAAATTATTTCTCCTACAGTTGCAAATGATAGACCAACCAATATATTAATATAAATTGGATCTGTGAAAAGGTCAAAATCATACATTTTTTTGATAAATTTTGAAGTTTTTTGTAAAATTCCTTCGTCCTTTTTCTGCTGAATATTTTTGTCCGTCAAATCACATTCCTTATCAATTCCAACTACCGCCATTTCTGGGATTTTGTAGTTAACATCTGAACAGTTGTTTAATAACCTGGGAAACATTTGAATGATGAATTTTAAAAGTCAACATTTATAGTTTAACAGCAAAATATAAATTATTTTCCCTACTTTTCTATTTCATAAGGATTATTTTTTATAGATTTCCCATCCAGTGTTTCGGCGCTTGCGTATTTCATTTTTATTTTAAAACTTTCTAAAATGTGTAAAGTACTATTCATCATGTCACCGTAATCGTCATTATCTAAAGAAGTAATGCTTCTTTCTTTTCTGTTCAACTTAGCGGTGTTCTAAAAACAGATATGTAAAATCATGAATCTAAAAGATGTATTTACTTAATTAATAGATGTGAGAAGAGCATTGAATGACATAAAGTTAGTATTGGTAAGTATTTCGAAGTTGTTGACGATTCTGTGTAACACTTGCATTTGATAAATCGCGGAATCTTAAAGTATGAACAAATGCAAGAAACTGGTACCTTGAATTCTCATTCATATTTCTTTCAGTGCAAATAATAGCTCTACCTCGCTTTGTGTTTCCCTATTAATATCCCGAAAATTTGAATATTTTCCTTTTTGCAAGCTTTGCAAAGATCTCCATTTTCCCTCGCTTAGTTCGGTTTCACTTTTTCTTAGTATTTCAGATGCATCCAAAAAAGATGTTCCACATCCAAGCAATGAAGGTGCATCTGGCGTTTGTCTGTGTAAAATCTGAAATATAATTGATGTAGGAAACCAAATTATTAATGTAAGATATTTCCTCCTTTTTTTTTATAGAATTGTCCAGTTGTTCTTTTTTTTCAAATTTGGATCAAAACTCATCACCTGCAATATCGAATCAGTATGCGACGGTTGAGTTTCCTTCGAGCTTTGACGATGAAGGTGCCATTTGATTGGTTGCAAAAGCAGCGCACCGACAAAGGTGTTCATCGTAATTGCCGTTAAAGTAAGTAAAGTCCACCTCCATCCGTAGCTAAATTAAACAACAATATTATGTAACTATAGGTAAATGAGGTAAGCAGCAATTTAATGACGATTTTAACTTTTGTGTAATTTGCTTAATAACATTAATATTTAGATAGCCAATCTTCTAAATGATTGGCATGAAAAATTCATAGTAAAATTAAAATTTAATTAAATATTAAGTAGTAATTTAAGTAAATAGTTAAAATTTTAACCTGCTCAGTAAATGAGTTATAAGAAAAGGCATAACGA
The DNA here is from genome assembly GCA_028565995.1 of Ricinus marginatus. Lineage (NCBI taxonomy): Eukaryota > Metazoa > Arthropoda > Insecta > Psocodea > Ricinidae > Ricinus > Ricinus marginatus. The sequence continues at coordinate 93,363 of JAOWBB010008248.1, read as the reverse complement.
TTGGTCCCACGCCCATTATTGTTATTGAGAAACTAGAAGCAGTACTTCTTTTCAATTTGAAATAAGTATTTAATGCCAAAGAAAATGCAGACATGGATATTGATATACCTATTGCTGAAAAAAAGACTCGATTCTTTATAAATGTATAAATAATTTTAAGTTAGATGAAAATTTTTTAAAATTATAAATGCAAAATTCAAATTTATTCCAAAAGTAAATAAAATTTATTTAAGCCCTCAAATTTACAACTCTTTAGTAACAACGATTTTGCTATGTATACTTGCATAGGTTTATTAATTGGAGCAAAAACCCTCGTTTTTAGATTAAATAAAAAATAATTGTGGAATGGAAATCATTCATATGATTACCATCGGATCATGGCGAATTAGAGAACATTATAAACAGCAAATATAAAAAGATGTTTTCCTCTCTTGTAACAACATACACATAAAAAAAGTACTTTTTATTAATCTACTTTTTATATAAGAATATTTTAATGAAAATATTTGTGATTCACAGTTTGTGATTTTTTATTAAATTTTTGCGAAATCTAGATTTAACCCAATTAATGTCCATTTAGTCTTAAGGTAATACATTTTAAATCAATGAAGTTTGTTTATACATATAAATAGTATGGACAAAAATTGCGCTTAATACGTACACATTGTCATTCCATAAGTGATTACAAACTGGATATAATTATCGGCAAATCTTGTAGAAAAAAATCCTGTTACAAATAAGGCACCTCCAAAAAGAGCCATTTTTCTGTAACCGTATCTTTTTAATAATGGGCCATTCAAAATACCTAAAAAAATATTTAATTTGTACTTTCCTAATATTTATCTATAGAACACTAATCAGTTAAAAGGCTTATTTAACGCTGCTTAAACTCGTGGCTGTAACATTAATCGGCTATAAGAAACACGTTTTTAGCATAATTAGCCTCGTAAAAATCATACTAAAATTGTCATAATAAAAAAAAAGATATTCAAGACATCGAAAAAGACAGAATTATAACCAACGGAAGGTATAATAAGAAAATATTTTCATGTACATGGTAAACATGAAACGTTCATACGAAGCAACTTACATCTAACAATATAGTTCATATGAAGAAATTTTAGTAGCTTAAAATTAGTAAAGTGTGATTCTTATAATTTTTCCTTATAATAATTTTCCAATTTTTAATATTCTTAATTACATGATCATCTCGATAAAGATAATTTACAATTAAATTATTGACAATTATTATTTTTTCCTATATTATGTATTATGTATTCTATCATTTTGAGATGATTCGGTTATTACTCTTCATGCATTTATTTTTTAAAGACTGAATGATGTCAAAACTGATTGAATGAATCTGTTGCGATTTTCCTTTAAGCGAATAGGTATGAAATTATTTAAAAATGTCATTCTTAAAATTAAGTGGTTTGCTTGAATGTCATATTATATGTAAACTAAGATCAAATTTTATTTATGTACTACGTTTCTCGCAAAGCGACATTACGAATTTGTCCTTACCAAGTATCATACCAAAAGAAGTATTTATAGACATCAGTGATGTCGTATCGGTTGCAGAAAAATGCAATTGATCAAAACGATCTTTGTAGATTAAGCCAAAACTCTGTATTACGGACAGAAGAACCATCTGTAAAAATGAAAAAAAATGCATATTTGTAAAAACCAATACTGATAAACTAATTTATTAATACTCATTAAACACTGATTTGCTATCTTTTGCTTATTTTGCATAAAACCAGCAATTTAATTATGAAATTTGGTAATTATTAATCACCACTCGAGTCATATATAAATAATAAACTTGGTAAAAATATAAATTATGAAATTCAATTTTGAACCAGAGGAAGCGGAAGGCTGGAATCGAAATTAAAAAATTTAAGATAGAAACTGACCTGACATACGTTGGTCTGAACTCAAATCATATAAGATTTTAATAGTCAAACAGACTAAAAAAAAGAACTTTCTTTTCATATCTTAATTCAATATCGAGGTCGCGAGCTTTATTTTAAATTAAATGTACAAACTAAAATTACGATGTTATCCCTGCATAAGTTAACAAACAGAAGGATTTCTGTCCGTAAAACCGGTTAAATTTTAATTAACTTAACGTCAAATAATCTTAATTATTACATAATACAAAATTGGCATAATACGTCTGACAGATTTTTGATGACTTTTTGATGTACATTTGAATATATTTCGGTTCCCACAAGATTTCATTGTTACTGCCGCTATCTCTCGCTCATTTTTGCTTTCTGTAAACTTTTTTTTCAATTTGCATTTCACCAAAAATCTTTGCTGCAGCTTCCCTCCTTTCGCCGAACGACCAAAATAATTATCAGTAAATCAAATAAATTTGCAGTTCAGAAAATTGCTTTGCTTGGATGTGTTTGTCCGACCTGAAGCATTTAATCTTTCTATCAATTACTTAGAGTATCTTTACATCTGTCCTCGGAAAAGGAAGTTTTAATCTTATTGATATGAAGTGAAAAAAAAAAAAGTTGTTTTTGCATTTATATCAAAAATACTGTTGCTTAAAATGAGCTGAAGAAAAACTTGAGACTTCAAAGAGAGAAATCTAAGGAATATCATTTTCTGACCTTATAAAATTCTTGGTTCTCTTGTCCCTTATTTTTTACATTCTGCAATTCTAAGGCTTGCATGGGGCAGAATTTTTTTTGTTTTCTTCTTTTAAACCGAAACCTGAAACCTGAATGTAAACGTCTGCAATGAGCGGCAACGATACTCTCCATGCAAAATACGAAAGAAATATTATTGTTTGGTGGTCGAAGAGAGGCAAAATTTAATTTTAAAAAGATCTTCTAATGCTGTTTCGTAATTTTTTTTTTTTTAGCATCCACATAAACTTTTTGATCTTTATCGAGAGATTTAATGCTGTTTTATTTTTTTATTTCTTTTCCTTTATTAATTTGAATTCCAACCGAAAATGAATGAATTTTTATGTGCGAAATGACAAAAATAAGATAAAATAAAGTGAAATAAATGTTATCTTTACTGTGTTAAAAAAGAGAGATTGTCATGCGAAATTCGTTCGTTTATTAGCTGAGCGGTGTGAAATTGTTGCAGATCATTTAATAATTGTACGATTCAATATGTTTGCAGGTTTCAGAAACATACTATGAACATGCAATTGGTAAAGTGGTTGTCGATATAATTTTGAAACTCACGTTACTTATGCCGGTACCCAGTACCACCATCCATCCCCAGCCTCCGTCGGGCGCGACAAAATCCATCTGCTCAAGATGTTCCCTTAGGTTACTCATTTTATAGATTTCTCTGCCTCGCAATATTTTCATCTGCTGGATACATTTTTTCTTTTATTTTCATGTGGACCTTCGACATAAGTTCATTTTTATCGCGATTCCTTGTGCGGCAAATTCTGTGTATCATCATTTGCCTCTCCACGGTCAGAATCAGAAATTGCATGTATATGAACCCAAGTTTGATGTAGCATCTGAGAACTGAAATGTCAGCCTCTCAATCTAATCTGAGATTATCGTTACTTCACGCCCTAAAAATTATATCAATTTAGAATTTGCCTATCTGACTTGCTCTAAAATACAATAACAATTTCGCGAGGGTTACGACCGCATTTCTGCTGCAAACACTGCAATATTTGAGTTTCTGGCATGAAAAATGTCCAGTTCGGTTAAAGAACATAGTTTATGAAGGTCATCCGAGAACGCTGTTGCATATGTCATTAGGATTTGATATTTTGAGGATTGTGGACCCTAAGCCAAATCTGAAAAAAAAACTTTGCCTATTTATTGTAAAAGCTACGTAAAATCAATTTTGGAAATGCTATTACTCCGACGGCGGAACAGCGTCCCACTTTTAAGTATTAATTTTTTAAATTCGTAAGTTATATATATAAATCTCCAATTAAATGTTTCGTAGACGTTTACGAGTTTTATCGGTTATACCAACGTAACTGAATACTTTTTTTTAATTTTCTCGACACATGATCCTTTTGATCAATTTTTACAAAGGAAAAACTAAACGTTAAAAGCTCCTTTCAGTGGATTAAAAAATTTATATGGTGCACAACACAATTCCTTAATTGTTCAAATTTTTGCGGCTGTTTTAAAACACAATTTAAACATCACTCTACGATATTAAAATATCTCCTTTTCGAATATCTTGTCGATTCTGCATGTCCATTTCATTTCCACTCCCTGACTCATGGATAAAGCAATATAAATATGGTAAAAAAATAAAAATTCAAAAATTTGTTTTTCTTTTGAACGGAGCAAACTTTTTTCTGAGCTATTCACCGTTTCGAGCGGTCGTTATTTTCTTCTGCTGCGCAAAATCGGATTTTGCTAGTGTTTTTTTTTTCCATTGAATAAAAATCTCTCTTACCTTTGTTCCATTTCGGATGCTGAAAAAGAGGGGGAGTCTAAGAGTATGACTGACGCAAGAGCGAGGAGAACGAGGACGTTGCCGCATCGGCGAAAGGCCTTTCAAAACGTACAAAATGGTCGCCAAAAAAAAAAAATAAATTAAAAATTAAAAGAAAACGATTTTAAGCGATTTTATCACTCGAAACTTATTTAAAGCGAAACGTCGGCATCGGAAAAAAAAATCGCGACAATCGTTTGATCGAGAGAAACGCCAAGCGACGGCTGCCCATCGATGAGTCCCTCAAAAACCACACTCGTTACTCGTTCACATTTGAAATCATTCAGGCTTATGAGGAAAAAACAACGAAAGACATGTCACGACGAAACGGTTTACATCGAAAAACTTCACTCCCTGAATCGAATTCTAATTGACAGAGTATTTGCTTTTTTGAGATGCTCGTCGTTCGTGCGCATTTAGTGGTCCTTCTGGTTACCTGAATGAACGGAAGACGCGGATGTCTTGCCCGTACTGGCCTCACCCGCTTCAGCTTAGCAACGAAGCCACCACCTACGGGTTCTATCTTTTTTGATTCCAGTATTTTTTTTTTTCCCCTCAACGCTTCGGGTTTTGAATTACTTCTTTTACTTAATGTCGCGATGTAGCAGCAATTATTTATTTGATGGAATCATCGCACTTCTTTATTATTGTGAGGAATATTTCATTTACAAAAACATAGAATTTGATATCGTCAAGTTTTTTAACGCAAAGTATCTGAATGATTAAATAAAATGTCACAGGAATACATTCATTACACAATCAATTTATTATGCAACAGTTACACTGAATTGCAATATACCGTTTATATAAACTTTTATTTCACGTCCGAATCGCTTTCCTTGCAAATGAAAATCAGATTCACGTCGAAAAATTTCATAAAGAGTGTTGCACTATTTTAAAATAAATTATCAGAGAAAAATTTTTTCTTTTAAAAAAACAATAATATGAAAACTATAGATAAATTTTCTTTCTTAAATATAAAAAGGAAAAAAAGTTTTCTATATGTTGCCGATATATTATTATTTTTCAACATAAAGTCCTCAAAGACAGTTCAAAATTGACTCATTTATTTAATTTTTAAATATAAAAAAATAATGTACGAATATAAATTTTTATTTATTATTTAATGAATTATTATATTTCATAATTGCCACCGTTCACGGTACGACACTCAAAAGTTATTTCAAAGCAAGTAAAAAAAAAAATGATTTTATAATAAGAAATCTGCTTTACAAATTATTTCGCAGTAATAATAACATTATGACAATTATTTAACATCGGATTTGAAAAAAAATTAATAATTATGCACATGAGGATGTCCCATATTAATGAATAATCAAATAGTTCTAAAGGTTTTATTTAACATGCACGTGAATGATTCAGGCTTCAAGATGATTCTAAATGTTCGCAATGTTGTGTTTAAATTCTTTTTCAATGGATGCATATGACTAAGCGTGATTCCAGCCATGTTCCAACGATCAAACTTGCTGCTAATTTTCAAGAAATAAAGTGGTTTTTGCCACGGTGACTAACAAACGTCGCGAAATGTGGTATTTCCAAAATTCGATTAACGATCATTAAATGATTGAAAATTTCAAAAAAATTGGAGACCATTGTTGAATGAGAATTTCCTCTTCAACTGCATCATTGATTAGTTCTTTTCATTGGGTTACGCTCATTTTTCATCCTCATTAACTCTTATCTATAAAAGCAAATATTTATGAGATTTCGCATTATCAAACAGAGCTGCTACGTATTATACATAATATTAACTTTTTGTGTAAAAATATTACACGAGTTTAGCAGCCGAAAGCTTTTAATAATTTGATGGAAATTATCCCATCAGATTAGGTTTTCAAACATTTTCCAAAGATCGAATGTCTTCTTTTTTAATTTGATTTTCTATTTCTAACACTCTCTAATTTTAAATTTAAACATGTATAGGCTCATTGTCTAAAAAACATACAAGAAAAATTGTCTTGCATTTTCATGTGGTAATTGATATTTTATTCGTATATACATGCGTGATTAATTATTTATTTTAATTGCTGTTCACTCAAGACTGGTAAATATTTCAAATTATAGCTGTCACGATTTTTTTTGAAAAAATTTCCAAGTATCTGTGCTTGAAAACTCTAATTTTTTAAAAGTAAATATAAAAGAAGTTAGGTATAAAATGTGTAAAGGTTTTATTATGATTCATTGATTTGTCGAATATTTATTATAAAAGAATAATGTTTTCAATAAAAGAATTGAAAAAATTAATATAAAAAATTAGTTTTTGAAATATTGAAATGTATTATATAACTTAAAAATATTTTATTTAAATAAAATAGTTACTTTTTGAATAAAAATAAATAATTTGCGCCTTCAGTTCAATTGATATACCAACTCTTTACAGAAACGTATTATTAATTGAGAAGACTAGAAAATGAAGCCGTTTTATAATTGGTAAAATTAAACAATTCTATAAAGATCCAATGATTTCAGTTTTTGAACCTCATACATAATCTTAATATTACTTTTTCACGTTAACAGCGACATTTAAGGAAGTGATAATATTGCTGGTTTTTGTCTAGATTTTCTTTTCTTTTTGCATTTTCCTTTTAGGCAAAAATTACTTTTAAAACTTATAATTTAAAGCTTGTCTTAATTTTTTATCATTATAAATATCCAAGATTAATAAATTGTAATAACTTTTCTTGAATTGATTCAGTTTAAACCAAGCATGATATGTATATGTATATATAAAAATAGATTTAATGTTTAAAAAATTAATTAACTGCTTGCTATACACTAAACAAAAGCGAAATTGTTTTTATTATAAGAAAATTATAGGGTATGTACATCTACATAAAAATATAGTTAAAAAGTATTATTAAATAATTTTTATTATTTATAAAAAATATACATATTATAAAGATATTATTTGAAAAGATCTATTATGGTCAATATATTTCTTTTAAAAATCGATAATTAAATGGAAATATCTTTCTTATTTTTATTTTATACATTTTTTAAGCTTAAAAAAATTTACAAGATTTTGATAAAGACTGAATCTGGACCAGATATTATGTATATGTTTTTTAAAAAAATTGCACAATGGTAAGGACTGTAAACAAAAATTCGATTAACATAATACATCGCAATATGTGAACGTTAATTTTTGACATACTATTTGGATTTATCTAAATAATTTTTAATTTCAAAATTAACTTAGTTTTTCTTATTTATCGTAGGAATATTCCAGGTTAAAGATCAAATAAATGAGATTCAGAGATCGTAATGCTGTTTATGGAAATCATGTATACAAAAATAGATTATTCAATCTACTTTACTCTAATGTACCTTTTTTATTAAAAATGGTGCTTCGTAATATAATGATTATAATTATGAGCTTCTCTTCGTCTGTTAGAATTTTTTCATTCTTCAATGATTTTTGATGAGATAATTTGGAAAAAGGATTAAATAATTGCATAATTTTTTGGAAAAAAACATTTAGGGATCACAGAATAATATAAAACAATATAAAGCATTATATACTGTAATAGATTTGTGAAATTTAATATTAACAGAGTTTAAGTTGAATTAAATTATTAAAAAAAATTATATACAACCTGTAGAGAAATGGATAAATAAAATTAAAACAAAGTTTTAATTAAATTTATTTTTTTTTATCTTTCAGTTATTAGGAAATGGCTTGACAAAATAAATTTAAATCTATATTGCAATCTCAATAATTTAGTACCTAATTCTTCGATCGAATATTCGCCTTCTTATTGAATTGTAATACTTCAGTATTCCGTGGATTTGTTTAAAAATACCCCTATTTGGTGCCTAAAGGCCGAAAACGAAAATGAAATGTATCGATGGAAAGTGAATTTAATGTTTAAATTGTAATTTGTTAGATCTTAAATATGCGACACATTTTAAATAGGAAGTTTGAACAGTCGAAGGTTTCTTCGTCGGAAAATCAACCGAATGAGTTTCTTTTGATAAATAATATTAAATACTTCCGTCTCTTAGTGGTAATAATTTAATCTCCTGCTGACAGACAAAAGGAAATATTGAGTTAGACCAATCAGACACATCCGCGAACGCATATCGAAGGAACTTTGATGGCTAATGCAGAGTCCCCGTCCCATCAGAGGTACTAATTGCTCGCACCGCTATCAAGACAACATATGGCTAAAGTCGCGCTGGGTTTGTTTCAGTATTTCAGGAATCAGTACTGAGAGAGCAGCCACCGACGACCATGGTTTCGCTCGCGCGCCGGCCGATTCACTTCGCCGCAACCATGACGATTTCATTCAATACATTTTTCTGAGGAGAATCAGATTCTTCGCCATGGTTTACGGTTCGAGCATGCACGAAGAGGGTGCGAGCACGATGCACCACCTCCCACAGGATCTGGGATACCAGCAGACATTGGTAAGTTAAAGTCGCGTAATAATCAGCTGATCCTCGTGCCGCGGATCCCCCGCAGATCGTGGAAGTCGTCGTCAAACGTGGCTTCGCACCAAGTTCGGCACATAAAGTGTCGTTTTTTCCCTCTCCTCCTCCCTTTTCGCGCTGCCGCATTTCCCGCCTTCGCCTCCCGTCTCGCAGCCGGTTTTCGTTTTCCGACGGAAAATGTGAGAGCAGTCACGGTGAAGAGAGCGCTCAATGCCGCCTATCGGTTTTTTTTTAAACTTTCCTTCAACATCAATGGCGACGCTTAAGGCGGACGAACGAGAAGAATTAAATATTTTAAAAATTCCTTTTCATCGTCGATGCGACGGAATTAGGGCTTTATGCGTGTCATTTAAGACGGGAATTGTTACTGCACATCTCCGGGGTGTGACTCACGCGGACCGGCCGAACAATCGGAGCATTTGTACGTGAATTCAACGCGCATAGCACTGAGGATATAACCTGTGGTTCCTCCATCCCGCAGAACGATATTGCTTTGCTTAGTTTGCGGGAGACGTGGATTCGACCGAATGTTATACGCATTTTATACATCTCCGTACTGTGGACATAAAATGTGATCTCGGAAAATGGCTGCTTCCGATTTTAATCGAAGTGAGGCTAAAATGCCCATAAATATCTTTTCCCTCTCTCTTCCCTCCCCCCTGCACAAAACGGTTGAAAGATATAAAATGTTTTATTATATGTTAAATGTCAAACGGGCTGATATGATAAAATTAATCTATATCGCGAGAGACTGTTCAGCAAATTTGCTAATCCGCAGAATACGCCGATTCACACTCAGAGATCGTCGATCGCTGCCTCCTCGCTTTTTGATTATTTACTTATCGTTCGATATGCAAAAACATACGATTGCGATTAAAATCGGGTCACTTCCTCCATTTCGACTCGTTGCGGGACGCCGGACTTCCAGATTTTGCCGCAGCGATTTGCCGACCGGCGGCTCCAATTTTTTTCAAAAACATGAATTCAAATTCAATTGGGCGACAATCGTCGATATTAATCGAACAACTCACCTTATTTAAACTGTTGCAGATAAATCTGCATTTATGGCAAAAAAAGGAGAAACATTTCAAAATGGCCGCGTTTTTATGCAACTCGAAAGATCGTTTCCCCCCCCCCATCTTCCTCCTCGCGTCCCCTCCCTCTTTTCTGCGATCCAGCTTCGAAGCATTCGGAAGCATCCGCCTTGCAAATTTTTTAACCAAATGCTCATCCTCCGGGTTCGTTCTCAATTTTTACACGCTTGTGTTATGAGATTCAAGATCGAACTTAAAAAATATTATGTGACATCGTTAATGCATGGAACCATGTCTAGCATTCAATTAGTATTACTAATACGAGAACAATGCTTATCACTTACACACCCGTAAAATAAATTAACGATGAGAATTATAAAATTTTAATGAGAATTCTTATAAAAAGAAAAACAAGTAAATGAATAAGTATGTTTTCCTTTTCTTTTTCCGTTTCCGGAAATCCCCTTTCCCCCCCCCCTCCCCAAATTGAAAATAAAACAAATTAAATTAAAAAATTTAACTTTTTCATTTCATAACCAGGTCGCACATTGCAATTATGCACAAACAGTGCCAATATCAAGGTTTCATGCTCCCCACATTTTGTGATTGACATATAAAGGAATCGTGGCTTGTTCATAGATTTTATAATAATATCATACTGGCACATCCTTTTCTGTGTAAATATTTTCTGCTGAACATTTTACCTGCGATATTAACGATATTCATTCATTACACAAATCTGTTTGTCATTATTTAGCTGCCGCCATGAAAGCTCATTTCATTTTTAAAGATCCTGAAAAGTATTGGATAATTCTGTTTATAGGATATTCAGTATACCGAGTTTACGTGCAATAATTTATTGTAACAGTTTTGTTAATTAAAAATTTTTGTCACGTGCATAATTGTCTTTATGCTAATTCTTAACTTTCACTCATATTCCATTATTAAGACACACATCAAATCTGTGGGGGGAACAGGGATGAAAGTTAAACATTTAAACAATATGTACCGCGTATATTTCAAATAAAGTATAAATAATATATCGAGATAAATGATTTATTTTTTGGTCAAATCATGTAGCAGCAATTATTATTTATGAATCTTATTTTCTTAAATTAACAAGATAGTCATTTAAATCTTGTAGTACAGTGTTAATAAACTTACGTATAGTTGAAGATTTCTGACTATAGGTAGCGATTATTTTTTTCTACTGTAAAACATTAAATTTCCCATATTTTCACTCTTCTCTTTTATTAGATCTTAGTACGATGCCTCAGAAGATTTTTCCCACTTTTAATATACTTCATTTGGCAGAATATTACACTTAAATTTATGCCAAAATTATGATAATCGCTTATTCGATTAATACCCATCGATGCTAGCTCCAGTTGTATAATGTATAACAAATAGATGTGATAAATTAAAATTATCTTCCTTCCTCTCTTCTTGGCAAACATTACCGTAAATCACCCATAAGAGCCGAAGTGAAGAACATTGTAAAAGTCTGTAAGCAAAAGCAGTGCAATGCTGAATTAATTACGAGATTAAACGTTTGAGAAACCACGTTTAAATAAATAAAATTTACATATATGAGCGATCAATAAAAATTATAAGTGAAAGGTTCATGCGGAAACGAAAATCAAAATTTTCTAAACTAAATGAGAATGATGTTATAAATATTATAACCTACTATTGAAAATGATGTTTGACTTTAATGGGAATGTTAGGAGATGTGCGAGGCCCATGGTAATTTGATTCGTTTTTATAAATAATTTCCTTATTTTCTTTGTGTTCAATTTGGACATTCATTCCATCAATCAATCAATCATTCAAAGCTATAGTTAGGCTCACTCCTCTTTTGCTACGTCCTTCAAAATCCTATGCAACATTTTATGTAATTGCTGCAATTATTTGAGGCATTTCAAACAATGTGAACAACGACTTCATTTTAGGAATGAAAATCATGAAATTAAGGTTTGAATCAAGATTCGGGCATTTGGAATCTATACGACAATACCATTAAGCAACTCGCTGTTATTTATTTTATAAAATAATATATAGTTGATATTAAATAAATTATTTCTTACCGTAAAACTGATTCGGTTTCTTTACTATTTTTTTATTCCTATCTCTAATACAGAAATTCAAATTGAATATTACCAAATTTAAATTATTTACTATGCGAACGTAAAACTTCTTTTTAAAACTGAATTGTACGTAATTATAAATAATTCGCTGTCATAGTGTTCGACCAAATATCCACGGTTAGTTTTCATGTTAGCGAAATATAAAAAAAAATTATGTTGCTGTTCATAATATTGAATTAGGAGATATGATCTTTTAGGTACCTAATGAAATCCTAACAAAATGGATAATTACACATATTAACGAACAAATATTATGCTGCGAACCTGTACCAATAAACACATAATGTATCAAAAAACAGAATATATATTTGGTTTGCCACATTTGTAATCGAACTCCTCGGTTTATTAAATTTAATTTGATATATATATAATGGTTATTATTAAAATTTAGAATCAGTAAAGTGCAGGATAAGCTGAAATCTTTAAAAATAATATAAGTTTGTATATTTTTATATTTTTTTAGTGATTTATTTATTTAAATCAATTTTATTTGCAACTAAGATTATAATGTAGAGATTAAAAGAGACGAAATATCAAAAAAATTCATTCTTTTTATTTAGAATTTAATAATATATTTTAAAAAATAATTATATTAAAAATATAAATTTTTATTTTAGTAAAAAAAGCTTAAACAAGAGACAGCATGGTAAAAAAAAAAGCATAATTTTATGTCGTTACTAACCTTTAATAGTCAAAATTCTAATCTTTAATAATGTATTAAGTTTAGGAATTCTTTTCGTTAGAAATTGATTAAAAACATATATATATATATTTGTTTATTCGAGAAAGAGACACATATTTTTAACCTTAACACATCATTTGTTAAATATACATATATATATATTTATCAAAAATATTGTTTTTGATGTTTAAATAAGCGACGAACGTATTTCTTACAACGCTTTAGGTTTTCCAAAATTAATTCCGCCACTGCATAATTTTAAACGAACAGTCTTGCAGACAAAACATTGATTCGACCATCCCAAATAGAATTCTGTTAAATCATGTTATTATTACTACTAGAAATATTTTTGAGTCGTTAAACCTGCGAGTAAAAATATAGGTTAATTTTAAAACTGTTGAATGACTGACCATTTGAAATCGATTCTTATTGACCATGAAATTGTCACCCCAACCATAACTTCAAAATATTCTATATTTATCATAGTCACTTGTGAAAAATATGACTCCAAAGACTTCAAAGTTAATAACCTTACATGTATGTCTGTGTGTGTGTGTTTGTATGTATGTATATGAAAAATTTTATATTTTTTACGTGCATGAAAGATATGAATTACTCTAAAAAAATATTAAGCTCAGTTTATAATGAACAATACACGACTGTAGGGAAATTACGATCTTCAAAAAAGTATAAGGAATATCCTTATTGCTGCAAATTGAATTTTTGTTTAGTATCTGCCATCATTTTTGTATAATTCAAAATAGTTAATAATAGATGCTGAATGGGAAGAAATTTGATAATATATATCTTTATAAAATAAGAAAGCACCAATGAGCACAAATGCAACACTCGCACCATCATCGGCTTGTTTCACGGTTGAAAATTCCTTTTGACATGGCACATAATAATATCATGACTTTATAAAAAAGAAGCATATTATACGTCAATTTCATGTACTGCTGTTTCTAGTTATTAATATTATTTATTGTACTTTTTTTCTAAGAAATTGTACGCTTTTCCATTGTTGTACTTAATAATTTAATTTTGCGGCGTTAAACATAAATCCCACAAGGAAATCAGATTGGCAATGCATTAAATAAGTGCAATTATGCGAAGATCTATGATACAATTGCGCGTGGCTGACGTTTTGATTGTGGTCATTTTTTTTACCATTTGTCAAGAGATTATATATTACAGCGAAGTAATCCTGTTGCAGCAGGTTACGGTCCCGAATATTTGCGTTTTCGGAGCTTGACCGGGATTTTAAAGTGTTTACAATTCCTGAATCCTCTTAAAAGCAATTTAAGAAAAAAAAAAAAAGAAAAGAAGAAAAATCCTGCAATCACTACTACTCTCATTTTCAGCTGCGCGATTTTAATTGCCGCCTGTAAAAAAATTTCGTACCATGAAGTCGAGGCGAAGAAAACAAGCATTTGAATGTGCTCGTTGCATAACGCTGGTCTCTCAAGGTTGAGAATGCCCCGTTCAGGATCGTCCAAAAGTTCCGCTTCTTAATCTACCAAAAGTGAATCGCTCTTAAAACAAGGCGGCAATTTTCATGTCGTCCAAATTCCCCTGCTAAAGAATAGTGCGATCGGCATATTCCGAATTTTGTAACGATAAATCGACAATAAATTATTACTGTACATTACTGATTAATGCCTTGCCAAACATAGCACAGCATCTTTTTTTTTTTTTCGCTATTCAACATTGAATATGAGTTTTTGTATTGATATGGCGATGTTAAGCGTTATTCGAAGAAATTAATATCTTAATTTCATTTTAACATTCCCTTTAAAACGCAAACGAAAAAGACGACTTCTTAGGTTCGACATACATTTACAAAATGTTATATATGTTAAACATTAAATTAAATATATTAATGTAAATATATACATATTTTCCCCTGGGAGAATTACGTGATTGTTTTGCATTCGTCCGACGAGCCACATTTGAAATTTGGTATTCGTTTTATGGCCGTTGAAGCGAATGCGATATCCAAGATGGGTGCGAACCGTGAAACGAGGGTTCGGAGTTGTAAAAAATTCGAGGCCGGGTCAACGTTTCTATTTATTTATTTTATTTTTTCTCCTCCCTTGAACTTGCTCTCCGTAGAGATCAAGTGCAGAAACCGAGGTGGACATGCCTGACTTTTCAGTTCAATGCCAGTGCGTACGGCCGAGACGTCGATCCGCTCCATAAAAACGTTAACCGCCATCCTATTACCTTTTACACGATTAACTTAATTATATTTCCCATACCGGTTTCTGGGCATATTGAATTATTCGCTTTGCATAACACTATTTTTGAATCACGCCACGATATGAAGAAGGTTTCGCTAAAATGCAAAATTTTGCCGATTGAATTGTTTGCCGAGAGCAGTGCCTCGGCCGGAGCTGGTATATGATAATGCGGCATCCATTATCGTAAATGAATAAATATGACGCAGGTCTGCATCACCGTTTAAAATTTCGACATCTCCGAGATACTGAAATTTTCCCGAATACCGGAAACTAATCGCTGGAAAAGTGACCATATCATGATATGGCCTCAGCTTAAGAAAGCATCGCTTTAAAACCTTTACTAAAGCCGTTATGATTAAACGGAATAAATAGAAAAGTCCATTTTATAAGGCCCACATAAAATTCGGGGGAGCCCCCGGGTCGTGGTACAAGCTAAGAAATTTCCGTTTTGTTTCAGATGTTGAGATAGTGGTTTACGGAAAACGTGAAGTAGGAGGGCTGGCAACCCAGCATTACGTTACATCAGAACCGCGCTAGCTGAGTTTTTTTAACGTTTAACAGAAAATTATCTTTTGTTTCCTTAATGTTTCGGCGGAAATTTCCGGCGGTCTTTTTCAGGGCCGTCGGAAGCATTTCGAGGAGCGATTCCGAATTTCCTTCGCGAACCGGGGGAATCGTGCCCCGATAAGTTTTAAACGGACGATTTCAGAATTTTCGAGCAGATTCGCCAACGCCTCCGCCATTCGCGTGGTTTTTCGAACGCAGCTTTCGGTTTGTGCCACTTCGATTAGCGCCGTCCAAACCGTGGAACGCTCACCCGAGCACATTTACATTTCGTCGGTTATTTTTGCTGACAATCTCATGAAAAACAATTAAATGTTTTGTTATCAGTGCTTATAATCGGTTAACCATGTCTCTATACAAGCGTGACTCAGTGTTTTCAACTCGACTAAACCAAACTTTTTAGATAATGTCTTTTATGATTTTAGAACCATTTTCAGAATTTAGGTCTCTTTGCCTCTTTTTCACCCGTCGAGATGCGACTTTCGAAACCATCTCGGAAAATCGATTGCCCCCCCCCCCTTTCGCAGATACGCATCCACATTAAACATCCGGATGTTTCATTTCCCGATGACGCTTCGCATTCCCTGCTTCGATTTCCGCGCAAAAGGAAGAAAACATTTTCGCTATGTTTCGCGGAGAATGTTGACCTGCCCGAAAACAAAACTTAAAGAATTAATCATATTCATTTTGAATAAAAAAAAAAAACTGTAGGAAGGCCAAGATCGTGCAATAACCGCTTCAGGAAATCAGTTAAATCTCATATTATTCAAGTCTTAATTCCATATCCAGTTCGTTTTACTTGCAAGACTAGAACTTTTTCTTCTTTTTCTTCACCTCGACCAACAACATATGATGTGAGTGTTGTAAAATTTAATCGTCCCAGTCTTGATGATGTGTCGGACGTTCGAATCGCTCGTGCAGGTCCTTCAGCCTAACTACCGAAGCAGTTCACTCATACTGAAAATATTTTTTGTATTTTAAGGTTAGATTGGGGACGGGTGCAATGTAACCTGCGGAAAATCTGAGAACCATTTTCAATAGGAAAATATTAATATATTTCTTTTTATTTAAATTTAAGACCTGACCCCATAAAATTCTGAATATTTTTTGCGCCTATTCACATAACATGTTAGACAATACTCAATTTGAGTGAATTTTCAGCTCGCGCAGTTCCAACATCCTTATTTATTAGTTTTTACATAATGAGTTTAATGCTGTTGCCATGTCGACGGATTTGCACAAATTCGGCTATCGAATTCCGCTAGCGTGGGAAAATTTATTGTCACATCTCGTGGCTCTGCGGGCAAGACCAATTCGAAAAGTTTTTAATATTTTGCGTACGTCCGTTCGAGAATAAATTGAGATTAGCCTCCCTCATTGAAAAGGCCATGGCATTGAGAAGTCAAATGGGAGATGTATTGGTAGAATTTTGAAGCGAGATCATTTAATTTGTATCTTTTCTGGCGATGATGGTAATCGGATCTGCTTCAGAGACCAAACAAGAGACCTTCCTCTGGGATCTACGAAATCTTTGACTCCGCTTGAGCGTGGACTTGAGAATCCTCTCCTTGCACATTAAATGAGTTAAATGAAAAATTACCATTGCAATTCTCATAGTCATGGTGCAAGGACTCGGTTTCCTTTGCTCTCGGCTTTTCATAAGGAATACATGGGGATTTCGCCATGTGAAATCATGGACGAAACACTAACTGGGCGACCTATATAATGCCGATTTCCTAATTTCGTTTTTCAAGACGATTTTCCGTTTTGCCTTAATTCAGTAGCGAGATGATGTTCGCACTGTGACAATGAAATATTCGTTCAGACATAAGGGAAAATAAAAATATATTCTGAAAAGGGCAGCATCTATCGTCCGTATCGCGGGCGGAAGATACGTATTCGATGAAAATGATATCTCTTCCGTCTGTATCCGAAGAATACCAATACGAGGAGGATTTGGACTCGGAATGGGACGACTACAATCGTTTGGTGACGGAATACAGACTTCGCCATGATAAAATAACTCCCCCGTCTCCTCTTTTAGGGCTGGAATATTCTCCGAGGAGAAGGGCGGAGGAGCAAACTAGTTTTTACCCATGCCCCCCGAGTTTTATGGACGAGGAAAAGGATGAACTTTTTGATTATACCAGCACTGCGGTAAGCATTTAATTTATCCATTGGGTTCCATGTATGATGGCGCTTAAATATCTTATACGATTTCAATGCATGAGAGCGAGCTGCATCAAACTTGCCGACGAAGCTATTCATTCATTCATAATATCGAAGTATATAAATTGAAAAATTTTGCTGATCGAATACATAACCAAAATCTACTTATACAGCGATTTAACTGCCATTTCGTTACTAATGCATAGCGTCCACACAATGTGCATTAAATCACGAATTGAGAGGAATATGTAAAAACTGATAAATTTTTGATGGTATAGTCTACAATAATGAGATATTTGTTTCTCTTTATTCTTCCTGCTTCTTTTCAAATATATAATATTGGTAAATTCGAAGTAACTTGCCTCTAATTATATGTTTAAATGTTTACAAATTCTATATTATGAATATTCTAAAGTTCATCCGAAGAGCTTGTATATTCCGGGGTCTCATATGAATCACGTACAAAAAAAAAAGAACGACAAAAAAATCGTTCCAAGCGATCATGCAGGACATCACATTCGAAAATAAAGCATTGGCATGATCTACGCCGCAAAACTTTATTTAGGTCTAGAAATAGTTCGGTTGCTAAAATTTATTTAGATCAAACATATAGTTTGGGTGTGGAGATTATTCTTCGCTGTGCTTTAGCACCACCATTAAATTCAGGACTGAATACATAATCCGTGATTATAAGTAACACTGGGAATTTGGATACCATGTATAGATCCTTAGCAAAAAGCTTCAGTTGCGAAGATACCACATTCATGAGCATGGATACCATCAAAGGAGTTAATTTACCATTTTACGAGCATTCATCCATGTTTACATTAACTTTTAAAACTACTTAAATCATTGTTAATTGGTATTGTGTACCTTGTCAAAGGCATTGGTTTTTTGAAATAAATATTCTTTTCTTGTCATTGAATATAGTTTTATAGATTTATATCTCATATGAGGCAATACAAACGAATGCATTTATCATGTGTTTAAAATTATTTTTCTACTATTTAGCTAATAAAAAAAATTTAAATCTTAACGTTATCTCGATGGAAAAACAGATAGTATAAAATATGCACACAAATTTTTTATGTGCCATAGATTTTATTAAGTCTTAAAATATCAAACGTGTTTAATTTATGTATTTGTTATAATACAATGCGGTTTTCGTTACCTCTTTAAGGTTGGGATATTCTCACTTGACGTGATTATTCATCAATTTCAAACTGAGATTTTCCTAATTGCTTTACATGACCATCACAATGGCATCATGATTAACACTCAACATCTAATGAAAACCTATGTTCGATTTGAATTTTCATCTAAACCTCGCAATAACATTGAAATAATAATATAAAAATTCATAGTATTCCTCTGACTATTTTTACATGCATCTAAAGATATTGACCCTATGTAAGATACCTGATTTATGTTTGATGACCGCGTTTTTCCGTGCAAAGCGCAAAGTTCGAAGTGTGCCCCAATACAAAGGCTGGCCAATGGCCATATTTTTTTATCTCACGATTTCTGCTGTTTCGCTCCATCGGAAAACCGCTCTTTTCGAGGGGGTTTCCAATAACGCTGTATAAGAGCTTAATTTGTCGTTTAACGATGACACGCTTAAAAAATTGAATATATTTTGCATTGTCGGAAACGCTTTCGCGCAATTATGCTGCATTTAATTTGGGAAACAAGGAGAGTCGGTTGCATAGCGGTGCTGACTAAAATTATTTTTTCTTGCCAAATTCAATTTAACATCTTATATTGATTGAAATGTAATTAAATTCAAAACATGGTATTTAATGTTCGAAAACCGTTAATTTCTTCAATATAAAAATTTTTAATGAGCGCAATTCGTAATTTTATTATTTGAATTCCACCAAAAACTTGAAATTTCTCAATTAATTCGAGTCATTTAATATAATTCATTGATAGTTTTATGTATATTTATAAGTCACAATGCACTTAAATATATATATTCCTTAAGTAAAGCAATGAAACCCTGACTTCTTACCATGAACCACTTCGATGACTCAAATTATTATTTATTTGGCGTCTAATTATCAATAAAATGAAAACGGTCACATTGTTAGGGCTCAATTTATTTCAAATATTGGAAATCAATGTCACAGTGACATAATTATGCTAAGCGAAAATCGACCGCAATTTCAGTAGAATAAGAAGTGTAGCAAAATTTTAAGTTTTATGAAAAAATTAAAATGAACATAGGACTTGTCCAAATCGCGAAAGTCTGGGTTAGAATTGTTTTTCGAATTTTCTTCAAATACTTTCTCAGAATATTATATAAAATGTGAACATCAAATTTTAAGGAAAAAATTTTTTTTTCTTTTTTTTTAGATGTATGGCCGCTATACCAAAGATTTAGGGGAATATGCCAGAGAAGAAGCAAAAAAATTAAAAGCTTTAGAGAAAAAAAGGAAGAAGGAGGACATTATAAGAGATAAGGAGCTTCAAAAATATAGAGGAGAATGTATAACAAAGATTTTAGATGTTGTAAGTTTCATATGGAAAAATACTTTTGCTCGGCTTGGGGAAGATTGGGTATTTTTGGCACTATTGGGCATTATTATGGCCCTCCTCAGTTTTTTAATGGACAGAGGCATTAGTCTTTGTAATAAAGGTAAATTTTATTATTTTAAGTATTTATGATATACATTTCTTGCTAGTGCAAATTTTATTTGCCGCATAATTTATTTCAGCACGATTATGGTTGTATCGCGATCTCGCAGCTCATCCAGCTCTCCAATATTTCGCATGGGTTGTACTTCCTGTATGTTTAATCCTCTTTTCAGCGGGCTTTGTCCATATTGTAGCTCCCCAATCTATAGGTAAAAGTTTAAATTTTATTCTGTAGTTTATGAAACAATGCCAATAAAATATGCAATCGACTCGAAATAGTCTTCATTTTGAAATCCTTATAGTTATAAATAATTTTCACACAACTTAGCCATACATATAATCTTTGACATTAATTTTGCCATTTAAATCTAGATTTTGATTAATGAATTTTTTTATTTTTCCATAATGTTAATACATTTTGTATTTTCCAGTTGCTGGTTTTAAATTGTAATCAACGAAATATAAATAAATATTATAATAAGAATAAATATAACCTATGAAAATTCGTTTCTTGGGTTGCTATAATAAAAATAAAAAATATTTCAGTTTCATTAATTAAAATATCGTATGTTTTAATATACGGATGAGCGCTGCATTATTAAAAAAGACAGAAATATAATAATTAAATAGCAGTACAGCTTAAGAAACCATGTTATACCATAAAGAAATCCTTACGTGCAATAATTGTATGTGACCCTGATATTTTCAAAACTACAGTACTTTCTTCTTATAACATTGCTTAAGCCAGAAATTTTTTAACAATTTTATGAAAGATGAAAAATTTGCATTAGATTTTTCATGTCGAGTTAAATATTACGCTTACGACTAAATTTGACGCACCGATAAAAGTTTTACAAACAAGAGCTGCCATAATTTTTTTTCAAGCTAGGTATGTTGATTTCCCATAGAAAATATTTTTGTAGTTTATCGCTAATAAGTCATTTTGCTTCGTTTGATTCAGGTTCCGGCATTCCAGAAATGAAGACTATCCTTCGAGGAGTTGCACTTAAAGAGTATTTGACATTCCGGACTCTAATAGCTAAAGTCGTCGGACTGACAGCAACACTAGGAAGCGGTATGCCCCTAGGAAAAGAGGTATATCATACCAATATATTTCACCCACGTACACAGTATAACTGCAACTCAGTTTTTTTTATTGATCTTTCCCATCCGAGTGAAAAATTATGTTAAAGAAAAAGAAATGTATTAATTTTTAGGGTCCCTTCGTTCATATAGCCTCAATATCAGCAACTTTGCTGTCGAGACTTGTCACGTCTTTTCAAGGGATTTATCAAAATGAATCCCGCAACACTGAAATGTTGGCTGCTGCATGTGCTGTTGGGGTAGCGAGTTGCTTTGCAGCACCGATAGGAGGTAAGGATTTTTATTTTTGAAAAAATCATGTACGACAAATATAGAGTTTATGATAAATGTTCGACTGTTCCAGGTGTATTATTTTCAATAGAAGTAACGACAGTATATTTCGCTGTTAGGAATTACTGGAGAGGATTTTTCGCTGCCGTTTGCGGTGCCACTTTTTTCAGACTGCTCGCTGTATGGTTCCAGAAGGAAGACACGGTCACCGCGGTCTTTGCTACAAATTTTACTAACGATTTTCCCTTTGACCCTCAAGAATTATTAGTGTTTGCCTCAATTGGGTACGATTTCAAGATAAAGATATAACTTTTCATAAGAAAACTTAGAATATAAATATTAGAAATTATTTTTGAATAAAAAACTTATAATTATAATTAAATAATTATAATAAAGGAATTAAAACTTATAATTCTGGTTTCTAGGGCCTTATGCGGTCTGGGAGGGGCATTCTACGTCTGGGTTCATCGTCAATATGTTCTTTTCATGCGTAAAAACAAGAAAATGAATCAATTTTTACAGAAAAAGTAGAAATATTTTTTAACTTTAAAACTAAATACTATTTTAGAGTTTATAACATTTAAATAATTAAATTATGATTTTCATTTTTGGATAGTCGTTTCCTGTATCCGGGAATAGTGTCGCTATTGGTAGCATCAACATGTTTCCCTCTGGGACTTGGTCGGTACATGGCCGGCGATCTCAGCACACACGATCAAGTCAGTCTGAAATTATATTTATTTTCAATTAATCATAAATCTGGCAGAGAATTTTATTTGGATTCCATAATAACTTTGTAGGTGGTTCAGTTATTTACGAATTTCACATGGACCAAGGAAGAATTTACAGTTGAAGAAATAGGTGTCCTCAGGCACTGGAGCACGGACCACAGCAATGTATTTGTCAGTTTAGCCGGATTCACTCTATTCACAGTTAGTATTTCAAATAATATAAGCTATGATTCAGCTCAAATCGTAAAACTAAATGTAATATGATTTAAATAGAAAGCATAGTTAATAAGATTTTTGAATTTTATAATTTCTTGATTGGGTTTAAACTTTCCTTTATTATTAAAGCAATCTATTTTATTATTTAAGATGTCTTTAATTATTTTAACATTAATATGCCTTTTTAATTTTATTCCAGTTTGTATTTTCAATTATTGGATCCACCATACCGGTACCATCGGGCAGTTTCATTCCAGTATTCAAAATAGGAGCCGGTATTGGGAGAGCCGTGGGCGAAGTAATGCACATACTCTTTCCAACAGGCGTTCGTTATGGAGGATTAATCACACCGATTATACCAGGTAACTGCTTGTTTTAGAAAAACTTAATAGCATTCTGTGTCTATAATATTCTTCAATATCCTATTATTTTGGACTAAAAACGGAAGTTATGTCCGTCACTTTCGTCATAAACTATTTCAGGTTTTTATAATTTATAATGGGATATTTTCCTTCAATATCAATACGTATGTGTATAGGTAATTTTTGTTGCAGGTGGATACGCTACTGTAGGGGCTGCCGCTTTTTCAGGGGCTGTCACCCATACTATTTCAGTTTCTGTTATAGTATTTGAAATGACTGGACAAGTCACACATATTATACCAATTATGGTAAATATTTCGGAAGAGAAAATGCCATAGATATAATTTATTAAATATCTTATGTTTATCATACATTGTAGATTGCGGTGCTCATCTCAAATGCAATTGCAGCTTTGCTTCAACCTTCTCTCTACGATAGTATTATTTTAATAAAAAAATTACCATATCTTCCGGATTTGCTTCCATCCAGCTCTGGTAATTTTTTATTGAGAAATATTTAAATTTTTCCAATGAAATTATTAATCCGAAAAAAAATTAATAAATAATTGCAGGAATGTATTCGATATATGTGGAAGACTTCATGATCAGGGACGTGAAATATATCTGGAATGGAATGACTTATAAAGAATTAAAAACAATTCTACAGGAGAATAGGAATTTAAGAGGCTTTCCTTTAGTGGACAATCCCGACTCCATGATTTTGCTTGGGTCCATGCAACGAGTGGAACTTAGAAGACTGATAGAAAAACAAATTGGGAGAGAAAGGAGGCAACAGGTTGCTGCCAAATGGCAGAAAGAAGCCCAGCAAAGGTGTGAATATTGTCTGCATTTTTTATGTAATTCCTTCTAAGTGTAAAACATAATATATTTCGAACGAAATTTCAGGGCTCTTGAGGAGTTTGAAAAAAAAATGCAAGAGGAAGCGTCAAAGAAACGGCGCCCGTCAAGATTTGAGGTTGTTCCCACCCGAGATATTTTGTCACCAATTCATCAATTTACAACAAATGAAATTCATATACCGGTCGAACAAAGATACCATCATCCAGTGTTTGGGATTCAGCCGAAGAAATCAATATTGAAAAAGACGAATTCGATTAATCTTCGAAATTTCGGAATGATGTCTTCCCCAAATGTCACACCTTACACCACAGTCACAGGAGCAGAGAGCAGGTAATGATTTGCCCGCGAATATAACAGTAAATTGCTAGATAATTATAAAATATAAAGAATTAACTTTCAGACGCATATTTTTTTTGAACTTATCATATTTTTCAGAATAAGATTGGCATTTGAAGCAATATTTAAAAAATCGACAACTCTCCAAGACGTAAATCCTGATCCGGAAGTAGGTGAAAACCTTCCCCTGAAGCCAATGAAAGATAATGTAATTATACGAGAGGCTAATTCAGGAACGAATACTCCGATTGGGCAAACGAGCCTCAAAAAAGTTCAACTGGTGAGGCTATGAAGATTTTGATTATGTCAAAATAACGTATGATGTCGTACAAACAAAGATATTGATTCCAGCCGCGGGAAAGAGTCATCGACATGTCACCGGAAGATCAAAAGCAATGGGAGGAAGAGGAAATGTCAGTACCTGTCAACTTTGAATCCTCACATATTGATCCAGCACCCTTTCAATTGGTAGAAAGAACATCACTTCTTAAGGTTCATTCTCTCTTTAGTATGGTAGGAGTCAACCATGCTTATGTCACAGCTATCGGAAGACTTATTGGTGTTGTGGGATTAAAAGAGGTAATTTTTCTTTAAAATTCAATTAACGATATCAGGTTTATAATATACCGATCTAATCGCCAAGATGTTATATTAATATGCAGTGCTTTTGAAGTGCATTTATACGCAAACAAAAAAAAATGTTGCGTTTCGCATTCTATATATATAAATATATACAGCTATATCTTTTACACCTCCTTTATACAACAAAACCTGATGCCCCAGAAGTTTTTCAGTATTTTTATTAATTCAGGTATTCACTGTCCCGCAGGTTATATTGATATCTGTTTAAATTTTACTTTTAATAGTAGAAATTTCTTGTATTCAAGGGGCTAGAAACATTGAATTTTTGCACCGCCAGTCAAAGATCGGGCGTGTCTCCACTTTATACTTGTCCAATCTCCTTAAAAATTCAAAATACAAATCGCTAGCTTAATTAAGAATATATATGAATATACTTACAAAAAAGTGGAAATTTGAAACCTAATAATTAATTTTGATATATATTATCTTTGTATATACTATATATTAAAATATATACAAATTAATCGATACATTTGGTAGACCTTGAATAAGTTATGTCGCACTGGACCAAACTACATTACACATTTGGCTAACTATTCTTATTTCTAGCTAAGAAAAGCAATCGAAGATGCCAATTCTGGTAATTTCACATCTCAAAATGTCAAATCTGGCACAGAAAATTCAACTCCCAACACCAATGAAGACGCTCGAACAGAAGATTCATTAGTGGAAGATAAAACTAACTCTGTAAAATCATGATAACTCTGTTAGTTCAAACAGTAAAAAGCTTTTAATGTTTCAAAAAATTGCGCTTTAAGATGGAGAATGAAGTGAGATATTGAAATTTATGATCTCTCAAAGTTGGTTTAGATTCAGCTGTTGTCTTGGGATATAGCAAAGTTAATAGAAAAAAAAGTTAATTTATTATTTAAAAAACTAAATGACAAAGCAACATAGAAATTATCACAGATTCTACTTTCTTATTTAAACATTATACAAAAAATATAGTAATTCAATTATTTGATTTGCAGAGATTGACTTAAAAATCAAGTGTTTTACGCATTTTTTTTGCTTAATATCCGATAAACAGCTTGCTCATAAAATACGCTTGTAATTTGGCCTTAAAATCTTATTTTCTTGTCTTAAGATCATATTTTAGGCCAGAATTTTATAATAAATCTTCTAGAGAATTGATAAAACTTTATGTTTAACGGTGTAAATATTTTATTTAAGAACTCAGGTAAATTAAATATTTTTGAAAATAAGATAATGTAAATTATTTGAATTTCTTTAACTGTAGTAGTCAGCATACGACAAAATATTTTATGTGTGAAAATAATTTAATGTGACTGTTTTAATAAAAAATTATTATTAAAATCATGGAATTTTATAAAAGAATCAAAGAAATATTTTTTATCCATAAACATCAAAACCAGACCAAAAATTAAAGATTCTATCTGTACCACTTTAATAAAGTGCCTTGACATTACATATAAATTATGTGGGACGGATTTAAATTTTTATAGTTATGAAATCTATAGGCCGTTTTTCATAGTTCTCTGTAATTTGAGGATGTCCATAAATTGTTTAACATTAACGAGTTCATTAATTTTGATCTTTTATCCTCTTGATTAAATTTCATGGCAAAACCTTAAAATTTTCATTAATAGATAAATACTTAAAAACATACGTTTAACTCTCAGTGAGAATAATTTTTAGCACTCTTATGAAATAACCAATTAAATTGGAAATGATCAAGGCCACGCTAGACTGTTGCAACATCATAAAAAATTGTTTTCAATGAAACCGTTTATATGATATACTAATACAATAAAAATTGCATGTCATGTAATTAAACATCACAGTTTTTTGAAAGAACAACATGTAACATAATAAAAAAATTTCGGTTTTTCCGCCTTAGAACGTACACCAAAGGGCTGCCAATCTTACTTGCGTGCCCGGCAAATTCGGTAAGCAGTGAAATAACAATTTCTGGTCTTGCATCTGACCATTTGACGCGTGTTCGTTGTGGGGTTCGAAGCCACTCAGCTGACAATAGCTGAGTGGCTTTGAGTTCCAGATGACAATATCTGGAAGGCCGCATTCGGACAAAATATTCTTCGATACGTTAAAAACCCTGTATTATTCTCACACTCAGTTTCAATGCTGTTGAGGTTATGATTTCAGGAAGAGGATTTTAAAGTGGACAAGAGTTTTCGCATCCTTTAACATGTGCAATTCACGATTTCCCAGGAATGAGATGGTTAGGCTTCGTTTCGATCTTTACAGAAAAATATGTTCCGAATCAAATGGCATAAAGCTGTATTCGATCCAATGACCTCAAAATTCTCGAAGATGCGTTCGAGACCAGTTATTCATCAAGAAATGTACACAATATAATAAAAATAACAATTATTATTATTACTATTAAGCACCGTTTATTTATGAAATGATATTCAATCCGGTTTTTACAGTATAGTTGAAAACCTACAAATAGAATGAAATAAACAATTTTATGGTTTTATATAAATCGGTTTTCTAATTTATTATTGATAATCTTTTTGCATTGAAAGCAGCAGAGGCATCATTAAACTATGTGCTTCAAATATTATCAATTTAAATGTATATATATAAATTAATATAATTAATTTTTTATAAAATAATTAATAATTGATGTGTGTAAATATATATATGTGATTTAATTAAATTTTATGTGTATATATATAAAATAAAATTCTGACAATAAAATATTATTCGCCTCTCATTTTATTTTTCAGACACATAGTTAAATGTATAGTTATGGGAATATTTAAACTCTCATGAACTGCTGTAACAGATTTTTAATTAGCTTCAGTCTTTTACTGTCTTTCATAATCATGCACGCTTACTCTTGATTTTAAGGCGTCAGTAAAATAACTAAAAAATTTTCGAATCTTCTGACAAAAAAATTAAACATTCATTTTCGTTAAAAAAATAGACTTTAAATAAGAAGATTTTGTTTAGCAATTACTTATGTGTCACTTCAAAGGTTCGTATATTGCTTCCCCAAATTGCCAGTTCATCATTCAACTACAATAAAAAATAAAATTCCTAATTGCTTGTAAGAATTTTTATAATTCAGCTCAAATGAGAATTGTACAAAGCAGTTCTTCCTTTAAATACATTTCCTCTCTCAAATTGTTAGTCTGTTTTTAAGATGACTTAAGCTCATAAATTATTTTAATAGCTTTCCTCGATTCAATGCATTGATTTAAATGTTATGATTTATATTAATGTCCACGCCTTGTTGATCAAACCAGTTTTGATTACGGATATGGAACAGCCTCGTGAATTAGTCCTTCGGCTGGTCTTATCTTAGGTTTGATTATTGACTTTTATTTAAAAAGACAATAAATATGCAGATAAATGTGGGAAGGAAATGATTCTACATTTTAAATAAGCGTATATGATTAATTTTAAAAAAAAGAAACAATTTGTGAAAATGCAATGTACATGTTTAAATGTAATGAGCAGACTTGGTAGTTTTATGATTTGCTTCTTAAAAAGTATTGGTTGAAGTAAAAATTTTCATCTGCATTAAGATATTGTGTAACAACTAAGTAACTTAAATTTTTGGCATTTTTTGTCTTTATTATGAAATTAAATTATTTTTTGCATCTTTACCAAAGCAATGTCATTTAATTTCTGTTTGTCACCTTCTTCTGACTCTTCTTTGTCCTATTTGATTATTTTGTCGTCATCTTTATTAAATTTACCTTCAAAAAAAAATATGTAATTGTTTCTGAATTGGTGTCATCATCAATAAATTTAAAAATATTTTTATTATGCTAAAATTTGATTTACATTTTGAATAGGACTCATATGACACGATATTGCGATAAAATACACTGAGCCCATATTAAGATGAGGAATTTTTTAACAAATGACAAGATATATAGCTGAATTAAATAGAAGATGATTGTCTTTTATCAGAATTTTTTTATGATTGAAAAAATTTGACAAAAAAATTATTATAATTCATTATGATTCGTCTGATTTTCATTAAAGAATTCGCTTGTGATCCGGCACAATGAAAAACAAAATAAGAATTAAAAAAATTATTAAGTTTTCTGATTTCTACGAGAACTGCGATATATGCGAATTTAATTTCGATCCATTACAAAGAAGTTCATACATCAATATCAAACGTTGTCATGTATTAATGTTAAATATCTTGATTAACGCTATTCGATTGAATTAATTTTGAAAAAAGGACAATTTGAAATCAATTTTAAACTAAAAAGATTATGGTTAAATGAAGCTCTGAGCTTGACATGATTCAAAATGCAGTTTCCATCGATATATATCATTGTGATAAAAAATTTAAAATTTATGCTTTTATTTTCGAAGATATAAAACCAAATATCTGATTTGACAATATAAATTTTGGTTGGAAATCCGTTTGAAATTTATCCCGCTTATAAAAACTGAATATTCAAATCTAAATTTCCTTTAAATATTTGAAAAAAAAATATATACACAGATTAAGTACATTTTTAAATCATATTATAAAATATCCACTTTTTTTTAAATATTTGGTTAAACTCTTCTGTTAAATAATAAATTGTAGTATTATGCCATTTTCAGTTGGTAATATTATAAAATCGCGTTTCTAAATAGTGGCTTTTCTTTGTCGAATGATAAATAAAGGGAAAAATCCTGTCAAATGAATAAAAAACGATAAGTTAACCGATATTTCTTGACTTGATAAAAACTGTTGCCTTCTTTTACTCAAGTTTCAAGGGTAAAAAGAGAAGTTCATTTGTTTCACATGAATTCTAATTCCACGTCTTGTATTTTTCACTATTCTTTATAATTTATTCGTCATATCCAATACGGTTTCAATATAAATATTTTTTAGCATGCATCTAAACCAAATCGCGACGAATTAAAAATAGCATTTCGACGAAAACTAATTACAACTCATTTCTTAGAAAATGGAATATCTTTTACAATGAAAGCGTTAATTTTTTTGTATGCGTTATATTCGCAATAATTCTTTCGAGAATTTCGCAAAACAAAAGGTAAAAATTATTTGACTTTTTCACTAAGTCAATGTATTCATTATGAGTGACAATTTTTT
Source organism: Ricinus marginatus (assembly GCA_028565995.1). Lineage (NCBI taxonomy): Eukaryota > Metazoa > Arthropoda > Insecta > Psocodea > Ricinidae > Ricinus > Ricinus marginatus. Next base: position 63,403 of record JAOWBB010008248.1, on the reverse strand, counting down.
TCTGTGTTTTTGAGAGAAATAAAAGCTTTGACTAAAATTTATTCAGAGCTATTACTCGTTTATCACATTTTAAACATATTATTTTCAGGCAGATACAAATATAAAGTTATAATCGCCACCTTTAAATTTAATCTTAACGCTTGGAAAATTGGCACCAATGTAGAATGTGATTTATATAATAAAGGCTAGTATATGTTAAACAAGAATTTTAAACAGACTGAAAGTAACTGAAAAACTATGTGTTTTGTATGACATTAATTATACAGAATTCACGTTGGAGATATTTTTAACATTCAAATAGCGACAGTATCGCAATTTAGTTTGATATAGCGTTACTGAAAGCCAACAATTTAACTTGTTCATATCTTTTAAAAGTTGAAAATGTCCAATAAAAATTTTCATTAAATGAAATGCATAACTAATTGAAATTTGCAGCAGATTTTGATATCTTGCAAATTGTATGATGCTCTCCAAATTTTTTTTTTTTTTGTCAGCGCATGCATAACAAAAGAAAGAAAGACATGCGTTTTTCTTTGCCTGTAAAAATAAGAAAAATGTCTAACATAAATTTTTTGACAGGGCAAAACGTGACCTTTCGAATTAACCAAACGTTAGATTTCATGAAGTTCTTGAATGATCGAAGCCCGGTTCCGTTGCGTGCCTAAAATGATCGGACAGGCATTTAATTTTCAGAATCCAATTATTGAAAAAGGAAATAAGAAAAACGAAGACAACGCCCCGAATATCGCGGCAGATATCCCGGATAATCCGATCGAAACTGAGCCTGCAAAACGTGCAAAAGCCGGCGAAAAAAAGAAAATGCATCAAGTATCTGCCCCGAAGGTATGACACGGGACGCTGATGAAACGACCGTTGATATAGGGAAATACTACGGTGTGCCAACACTTCTCCGATTCTCGGGACAGCGCATGAAATGGCAGGTATCATTATCAAAATTACAAGATGGATCAACAAATCTTTGGTTCGATCTTCTTGTTCAAGTGTCAGATGCTGTACTCGATTTGGAAACAAGTCTCAGCTTCAGCAATAAAAAAAAAAAAAAAAATAATAAAATAAAAAAAAAAATTATTAAGATCGGTGACCAATTTTTCCCTCCTTCTATGTGTTAATAATATCGTATTATTATATTTGAGAAAAGTCCTTTCTTAATAAGTATAATAATTTTCACTTTGAGGAGAAAATATTTTCGCAATTGTAATTAATTTTAATAAGTGGTTCTGTTCTAACCCTTGGTGCATTAAAACTGCATGGGAAAAAAAATTTATCTTTTCACTGATCCCACATTGGCAATCAAGTTTTATATTAAGCATATATGCCCTTTTGGAGGGAAACTTTTTTTACCAGTGCAAATATTATTGGGCAAAAAGAAAAAAAAAAAAAATCACACACCTGACTCAATATAAGACCGCGTAACCACGTGAAGTAATCTACTAGAGGTCAAGATCTTAGAAAAGAAGTTGTCAGTTGAAAATTTATTTGCGGTAGTTTGGCATTTCATTATGAAGACTGCTTTTGTTAGATATTTCGGTATTTTCGCCTATTTGCAGACCATTTCTGATGCGGCTGCTGCTGTTGGAAAATTACGTGAGTGTCAATTTAAAATTTTTTCATTTATAATCGAATTTGAAAATGAAAATTTCACCTTTTGTGCCTCGAAGAGGGCTATTTTAGATAGACACAATCATAATTTAAAATGTGATATAAGCTGTAAATTGTTTGAAAAGTTGAAATATCATTAATCCATTATTGGCACTTAAAATTTTAAGTGAAAAGATTTAACCCAGAACTTGAAATTAATATATCAAGTTAATTTTCATATGTTTGCAGATTTTTTTTTTTTTTTAAGAGCGAGTCCAGCTTTCCATTTTAAAGATTTTCCCCTTTATTTCTAATAAAAAAAAATATATATATATATAATTCATTTACTTTTAAAAATTGCAAGGCTTAGGCTTTGCATATCTATTTATCATAAAGTATTTTTGCGTCACCGATTTTAACTCCTTGAGGTAATTATTGAAATCATTCTTCGGTATTTTCTATACAATCTTCAACTATTTGTTTTGCCAAAATCCTTATCTTTGAAAAATATTTTTTCAATTTCCAAGATTTTAATCTTTGTTGAATCTCTTTACAATGGTTTAGAATTTTTTTATCATTTTTTTTCCAGCTCCGTCATTTGAAATATGTAATCAGAGCAAGCCCACTTTTGAAAAATGTCTAGAAGGTGCCGTTCAAAAGGCGATATACACTCTGAAGGATGGTAAGTTAAATCAGATGTTAGAAAAATGCTCATTCAATTCATCCATAATTAAATAATCAATTAAAAAAAAATTTCAGATCAAATAAATGTATACGCGTTTATTGTATATTAATAAGTGAACTCTAAATAATATTACCATCTTTCTTTTTGTCGGTTTGTAAAAGACCACTACTTTAAGATGTTTCACTGCTGTTAAAAACTTTATAAAATAAAAATGGAAAAAAGCCATTATTACAGTATATTTCTGAGTCTAAAATAGTTAAGAACAAAATTAATTAAATTATTCACTGAAGAATAATAAAATATTCAGTTCGATTCATTTTCTTTTAAATTTTTTATTGTCGTAGCCAGAATGCCATCAAATAGTTTCAACTTAGGATTATATATTCATACATAGGATTATATATTCATACATACCGAAGAAAATTTCTAGTTAATTTTATTATTAAAATCATATTATAAAAATAACGAAGATAAAGTCGTTTTTATTAAAAAACGTAATTATAAAATAAGACACTCATAAAATCATATCAGTTAAAGAGGAACCTTTTCGGACATCACTGACAAAAGTATGATCACATTTAGCTTGCAGGCTGTTATTTGCCAATTTCTGTCCTGATTCGTGAATGCTTAGGAAATAAATTTCCTTTTGCTAAGTGGCATTCTGCAACGAAAAAAAAATCATTCAAATTAAACCTGAGATAGTTAAAGTAATTCGCTCTAAGGCATCGAAACCATTATGTAATGTATAATGATAGACAGTAGTCTGTCAATTTTTTCATTTTTTTTTTCACATATTGGACCCGTGTTTATCTATCGTTACGAAGTTCTTTCCCAGGATAATATGCAATTCCATTCGTTTTTCTATTTATCTTCGCCATTATTATTATTATTATTATTTTTTTTTTCATTTCAGTCTTTCATCTCTTACGTTTCATAAGTCTGTCATCTACATCGTCAATGATTATTGTCCAAAATTTCAGGGATTGAAATTGAATATTCGATGGTTAGGTTTCTTTTTCATTTCGACATTTTAGCAAGCCAAGTTCAAAAATAACCTTGGTGAAATGAAATTTTAGAACTTTTCAAATGACACGACCCTGACAGGCGATCGACTGCAACCTACAGTAAAGTTAAATTTCACAGAAAATCACTCTTACAAAATATGAAACTATTAGAGAAATTGTTAAGCTGTTATTAACAAGGCTTGTTATTTTGATAATAAATGGGTGGAATTATTTCCCCCGTATTAAATTTTAGATTTTGCAATTTTACTGTTTTAATCACAGTACAATTTAAATTTTTTTAATCTTGAAAATTGTTTTTGATATATCGTTTCAATTTATTTTGGGATTTCATCAAAAGCTGTTTAAAGTCAGGTCTAAAATTACGAAAATATCGAAAAAAACCCAGATTAATGAAAATCCATTGATTTTGCCCAAAGCTGAGGCTCGATTCAAAAGGCGAATAAAGTAAAACACTCATTCTTAAATAAAAGTTACCTTCGATGTCTAATCCAAAATAACATTGTTCATATGTATTAAATATCAATCGTATAATAATTTGAAAACAAAGTGTAAATGCAGGCTTAATACGTATAATTTTTTTTATTGCAGCCTTAATATATAACTATTTTTATTTTAAAGGGTATCCTCCTCTAAGGGTATACTCCATTGATCCACTCGATGTAATTGCTTTGAATATAGATCAGGGTAGTGGTCCTGTTAGTATAGATTTGAAATTTAAAGATTTGAAGATACACGGATTTAAAAATGCTAAACTTAGCGACATGAAGTAAGTAAACGATTTCCATTCAAATTAATGTGTTTAGTGTTAAAATTATAATTACGTATTTTAAATTGTTTTATAGAGCAGACATACCAAACTACAGATTTAAAGCGAAAGTCTTGGTACCGGAAGTTATTTTGAAAGGAAAATACGACATTAATGGCAAAGTACTAATTCTCCCCATCACGGGAAAGGGAAATTGTGTTTTGGCAATGGGTAAGTTCATAACACTTGTCCGATCCCATGCATTTTGTTAGATTTGTATTGGATTTTGTGATAGTTTTCGAAGGATTAGAGTCGTTTAAAAAATAATTTAAGCCTCTGTAATATTTATTGCTTATTATGAATTATTCATGAAATATGCAAATCAAATGCATAAGGCGGTATGACATGCTGGAATCTAAATTATATGCAGTTGACTTTAAAATATTTGTATAATAGTTTGCTGACTTCTGTAAGAAGCGAATTGAATCGACAGATTTTTATTCTTGAAACATTTTTAATCGAAATTATTGAAAAATGACAGAATTTCGCGGTGTAGCATATAATTGCTTCACAAAAATTTCTTTAATTATAAAACTGCAAATAAGAAGTAACATCAAAAATTTAATTTTCTTGAATTTGAAATTTTTTTCGAAAAAAGAATCCATATTATATACAAAATGATCGCCCAAACACAAGTACCTTTGTCTACCGCATAGCAGAATAAAATCCTTTCTTATGTTTTGTGACCAATCCCATACTGATATATAATCTTCAATTTATCTAATTGCATTAAGAAATGTGGATGAAATTGCAATTTTTTTTAATGTGTCCATAGGCAAAACTGGGGACGAGATGATTTCCAATCCGGTTCAGTGACTTCGTCTTAATACTATTCCATGTAAATGATTCCAAATGTCTTCCTTTCATTTTCATCGCTAACAGTTAACATGATGGTGCTTTTTAAGCAGATATGCAAATCTATGCAAATTTATATTTATTATTCATAAGACATTAATGGTTTGAGGAAATTGCACCTAGGTTTAAATCATAAAACATAATTTAATTTTGAGATTAATTCTAATATTGTTGATAATATATCTGTATATATGTTGTACAAATATATTGTCGAGGATTTCTTGTAGATGAGAATAACTTTCTTAGCGTTTAATAGATGAACGTTAAAGAATAGTTTCCAGCTTTTTAAAATTCATTTGTTAATGAAAGACTCAGCAAATTTTCTTTCCTTTCATATAGTTGTTATACATTATACAGTCCTTCATATAGTTGTTTTATCCCATTTTTACTTTAATTCCTTCTCAATTAATTATCAAAACATGGGAACCTTTCTGATCGTGAATATGTAAAAATTAATTGAAGGAATGATATTCCTTCATTGAGAAATTAATAGTCAGCCTTAGGATATGGCATATGTAAAATATATTCATTCGGTGAATTTCCCTTTGATATTGTTTGATATTGTTTTCGCGAAAATTATACAACTTTGCAACACCGATAATTATATTAAATCTCATCAGTCGTTTTCATAACTGAACTCAAACTTTGCGTTTTCATTAAGGGAGATAAATTTATTGATTCGAAAATTTAGAATAGAAAAAATCGCAGTAGACTTCTCCGGTGAAGATTTTAACAAGATTCCATATTTGAATAATTAAGAGAATAATAGTTTATTAGAATCAGGTTTTTTTTATCGTTTCCTTCTGAAAGAATAAAAATAATCTTAGCAACTACTAAACTTAGCGAAAAATATTAAAATTATCTGTAACCAATATCTTGCATTGACTCACTTATGTGTTCTAACAAGGAGAGAATTATGTCAACATTATCCATTCCTATTGTTAGGGAATTAAAAGACAATGAGGCACATTTTCATGTACTAAATAATTCGAATGCTGCAAAAGGTTATTTTAAATTAAATGACAAACCTGTAATTTAGTTTGAAAATCCGGAAGATCAAATTATACGCTTCTGTTTCCCAATAATATAAACTGCGTTTAAATAACCCATTAACAATACCTTTGTTCTTGCGGCGAATAAGAATGAAAAGTTACCATACTTTTTAGAAGCTTTTCCAACGGGGAGTTTCGCCTTACCCAGAGAGAATTGTTCAATACTTCAGCAATTAAAATGTTAATAACTTGGTTGAATTTTATTTCCAGATGATGTGATCGCAAATGTTGAGTTGTTTGGTAAGGAATTAAAGAAGGATGGAAAGGTTTATATGAACGTTCAAAGATTTGATTTTAAATTCGACCTAAAAAAGTTTAGATTGAATTTTGAGAATTTATTCAACGGTGATAAGCAATTAGGTGAGTTAACTCGATGAAATAAAGCATCGATGTCTCGAAATTATACTTTTTATTCAAACATAAATATTACATTTTTCGAACTAAGATAATCTAAATAATAAAAACCTAAAACTACAATATAATTATACTTATAACCGATGTATACAATATAATGTAATATAACCTATAAAAAACAATATATTTAATATACTTCAAAATTGTTAAAGTTGCTGAAAAACAAACTTGAAAAGTAAATAATCACAATGAAAAATATCTGAACCAGTAATCAAAAAATGAATTTTTGCTTAAGAATGTTCTGATTAAACCGACTAAATAGTTTTTATATACAAACTTTTATAATTAATTCAATTTTTAAGAGGCTTTTAATATTTAAATAAGAAATAGCAACTTCTTATTACATGTATAATGTATTATTGTTATATCAAAATATCTTTTCTTGGAAATTAAAAAATATTCATGTCTTATTGATATTTCTCTCGGCAGGAGATAATATGAATAAATTTATCAATGAAAACTGGAATGAAATATTATTGGAGTTGAAGCCTGCGATTCAAGAAGCTTTTGGTGTGGTTTTCGCAGAAATCACCAACAGGATTTTTATCAAAGTTCCTTTCAAAGATATTTTTCCTCAGTAGAATCATTTAGCAAACATATTAGTTAAGCTTAAGTTGTGATATAAGTTCGTAGACTGCTCCCAGTGTTACGTCATAACTTGTTTTTGAAAGAATTTTCTGACATATATTAGGATGAACTTTAATTATCAAAACTTTTAGCATAAGTTTAATACTGTTAAACTGATCTAATAAGTACAAGCTTTGTTTTTGTTAATTAAAAATAAATATATTATGGGAAAATACATTTCTTATATCTGAAACTACCCTTTATCAACAGGAGTGCATTAACCTTTATCTTAGGGGTGCACATCAAACTAATGTAATTATTAATGTTTATATTCTTAAGGATAAAAATTATTATAAAATGTTATCTAAGGTTAAAGATCACTGTTCAAACTTTTCATTTGATGCATTGTGTTTTTCATTTGAAATGTTAATTTTTAATTAAAGAAATTGAATTTTTTTTTAAAATATTTAAGAGAATATTCATAATTTTAAGTAAAAATAATTTACACCTTAGCGAATGTGAATCGCTAAAGTTCATTAAACCTGTTTTTATTTTTTAATTAATTTAAATTAAAGGTTCATTAAATCGAATCGTTTTCGTTCATTTAAGTGAAATGTTAATTTCAGAAATAATTCCTTCGTTTTCCGACACTGATTAATTACCATTCTCTCATTGTAAAACTTTATGCAATTTCGTTAAAATTTATGTAATTCATTTCGTTAGCTATAATTTGGTTTTGTTATTTTTATGCTTATTTAGTGTCATCAGTTAAATTTAATTAACAGATTATAATGAGAAAAAAATAACATATACATAAAAAAACTAAGTAAAAGGTAGCATGCATATGATAATTTTCATTAATTCCTAATAAATTATATGTAATTTGTCCGAGGCATAATTAATTTTCCAGAAACAAATACATCAAGATTATACATCTTCCCTATTAAAATAACCGAATTATTTTCTTTCTAACTTGATCAACTATGCCATTTACGTTCAAAAGGTAAAATCAAATCAGCGGAAAAGCAACGAAAAACTTAAAAGAAAAATTTCCCCAATAAAATCATATCCTAGGGAAAAACCCTTCCCTGTAGCACATGCCACTCTTAGTGAATTATTATAAAATAGTTATTCAAGGCTCAGAAACTCCCTCGTCTTTAGTCATAAAAATGTTTAATTGTTTTACTAAAAGTGCTATTTTTAAAAATTTGTGTTTATGTTCTAGATGGAAACGTATGAAACATCAGAATTCTTTCCAAAACACAAATTTACTAAAATTTTATTAACAGATACAAAACTGGAAAAATATTAACAATTTTAAGAACATATAAACATGAATTTTTTTATGAACGTTTCGTGAGAATAAATGAGATTTTTGAAGCAGAGCAATAAATATTTGGGCAATATAAGCAAAAAAATCTCTGTTGAAAATCAAACATTATCAAACATAGACTTGTGAAACCTTTGCATATTATATGTATTCATGTATCGATTTTCCTACAAAAACTTCTATGTATTCATCAAAACGTTGTCTTTAAAGAAAAAAAATTTATGATTCGGAAGATGTAAATTAATTTATGTATTAGATAAGACAGATAATTTATTGTAAGATAAAATTTAAAAACGGATATCTTAATCAAAGCCATTTTATCCTGTTTGGAAATATCTATAACAACTCATTTATTAAGGAATAAGAAATCTAATATAAAATAGTAAATTCATATAATTATAATGAATTATGTTAATATTTAGATTCGATTGAGAAAAAAACATCATGTGGAAGGGGCAAAGGATTCATCAGCAAATTTTTCACTCTTTAAATCAAGCGCGAGATTTGTAATCCCAAGAGCCAAATGAGAAGGAATTCTGGTGATTTTCTCATCCACCTTATCCTAAAATAATAAAAAATCTTTTAATATGAAATTAAATATTTATCTTCATCTTTCAGATGAAAGATATTTTGTTTCAATATATTGAAGAGATTACTAATAAAATTATTTTCATGTCTGTAGAATTTTAAAATGTCGAAAACTAATTCAAAATTACATTCTATGATATTCATGTTAGATATTTTAAAATTTTAAATTAATTCCTATTAAAATAATATCACAGACTAATATTACTGAATAAGTAAAACAAAAACTCTATTTAAATAATTTTTTTCCTCAAAATTTGAAGAAATGAAAAATATATAGTACAATATAAAATAAATAAATATGACGTATGTGTATTATATGAATATATATATAACATATACGAATATGACACGAATTTCGTATATTTGCAAAAATACTCACATGAAACGGATAAATAACAGTTTTCTTTGACCCTGCTAAATGATATTTCATTATTTTACGAAGGGGAGGTGATAGCAAATCCAAATCTAGACGACAGTCTTTCTTTGATCTGGTAATCAAACTGAAAAATATTCCTACTACAATGGTCACGGTGAAACTTATTGCTGAATACCATAAAAATGATATTTTATGCAGTCCGAAAACTCTGAAATTTTTAAAAATTAAAAAAGAAAAATAAATTAAAATTTATATATGTAGATATTCTTAGAAAATCAGAAAATTATTTTTCTACTTTACATGTAAAGATAACAGCTGAGCTTAATCTAAATTGAAAATTAAAAAGTATTATGAGAAAAATTTATTGCAAGATTATACAGATCTAGCTCAAATTTGTCAAATCAAATTAAATTATATAAGAAAATGAGTCTATGAAACAAATTAAAATTGAAAATTGTGAAAACTGATAATTATGACAAACTCTAATATGATGAAATCTATTTCTCAACTTTAGATAAAATAAAATAAATCAGTAGCGTAATTTTTTCCTGACAGAAATAATCATAAAAACATTTCACTTAAGGAATTCACATAATTAATTTTATCTTATTCAAATGTAGGACATCTTTAATATTTTTTCCACCACTTAATTTTTAAATTATTTGCTCTGAGCAAATTCAAGGCAAACATACTCAGCGCTTTTTTCAACCGTTTTTGATTGTGAAATTGTTGAATTGAAACAGGAACATTCTGTAATGGATGTTTCTTTCCTAATCGGAGTAAATGCACCTTGCATTATCGCAATTTGAGCTCCAATTCCAATCCATAATATAACGATTAAGGACGTTATCGACCCGATAATGACACCTTTTGTATTTGACCATGGGAAAAACATGCCCAAAGAAAACATTCCCAAAGTAATTCCTCCGATCATTCCATTGAAACTTAATGAAGCCTGTTAAAAATGAAAAAGTTAATATTATCTTCCAAAAAGCGAATTATGTTTTTAAAATGAGAGAACATAACTAGGGTCCCTTATGCATATATTTGTATATTTGTATTTAAACTGGTCGTGTATTTTTTAAAACTTTTAAATATAAATCTAAAACCTATATATTAAACATTATGTGCTATATAATAAAATTAATTGGGGATTAAGTGAATATTAATGCTTCTTAGTAGTGGAATATATTGCTGACGAATCATTCAGTAATCGATGTCTTTTAGATAACAAAAGCAAGCACTGCATTTTGTCAATTGTTGATTTTTTCTCGTGCAAATTAAATTTTTTCATTCAAAAATCTTTGTAAAGATTTATTTAGGCTAATTTCAGGGGATAATTCTTCATCGAATTTCATTCAAGACATTAGTCAGAAAATAACGGCTAATAATTTCAAGAAAATCCACCTGAAGTACACTTCCAAGCTCTTCCACCAACAGCACCAGTCCGAAAGATATGAATCCAAATATTATGGAAATCCATTTTGCAAAAGAAGCTTCTTTTTCTTGAGGTATTTTAATACCAAATGAACCGCATAGGAAATCCTTTACTGAAACAGCTGCTAATGAATTAAGTGCAGCTGCAACGGTTCTGTAAATGTGATCCTTACGTTTAATCACAATAAATTTTATTGCACTTTTGTTATATCGGATTTCAATAATCGAAAAATTTTTCCTTTATGGTCCTTTCAAAGTTACTTAACATTTTAAAATTTTTAGCTAAAAAATTTGAAGCAAATTGATATACAATATTTTTGGATACAGAGAAAAATTAACCCACCCGAGAGAAGCGCTAAATATGCCTGCCACAAAAAGTCCAGGAATTCCTTTAAAATTTGAAAAAGCTTTCATAACAAAAAAGGGCAATATTTGGTCGGTTGAAAATATTTCTCCGGAGCGAATAGGATCGCAGTTTTTAAACGCCGAATATAAAATCATCCCTGTATAAAAATTTACGCTGAATGTTAAGATCAATCCAAAGCAACTAACCCAAAGGGCTCTAAAACAATAAAATTTTTTAATTATAATTCAAAAATCGTAAAATTTGAATTAAACTATTTCGATATTCTTTTAGATTACCTTCTAGCTTCTTTTAGACTTTCAACTGTTAAATACTTCTGAATGGAAGCTTGAATAGAGCAGTACATTGCAGCCCAATAGAAAGTACCACCTATCACAACAGTCAAAAAACCGTATCTCGCTGGAGCATCACCAGTACTGAAAAGAAAAAAAATCTTGACTGATTTTTGAGAGTGACTTAAATTAAAATAATTTAGTCAAAATTTCAAAGTTTAATGAACATCTAGAGTTCTTTTAAGTTTATATGTTTTTTCGATACCCTTTGGAGGTAGATCATATAAATTTGCATTTTTGCTTCAAAAAATAATTTTGTGTTTTAATTGTTCATAAATTCATTATTTAATGCTAGGGAAAAAATATATGAATTCGACCTTATTCTAAATGAACACTAGACATTAAAAAACCCTAATGTAAAAAAAAGCATACTTAAAAAAATTTAGACGTCCACTTTTCATATTATCTGCAAAAACTACATTTACTCCGCCCACCAAATTATTTCCCATTATTAGAATTAATAAAATAGATCCTATTAGGATAAGTGCTTGAAAAGTGTCAGTCATAATCACAGCCTTCATGCCCCCCTGTAATAAAGAAAGGAATCTTCGAAAATATTAACAAATATCATTTAGGGATTTCAGACTTATCAAACAAGTTTACCTGAGATGCATAAAATATACAAACGAGATAAATTAAAGAAACAGCGAAATAAACATTCAGTCCCGTAACTAAAACAAAAAAATTTTTTAGCAAATACGTTAAATGTTAATACTTAAATAAATAACAGATATCAGCGATATAGAATAAAATAAATAATAGATATCATAAAAATGTATCATAAATAAAAGATATCATAATAAAAACATAAAAAACAGATATCATAAAAAAATAAATAATAGATATCAGCGATACAGAACTGACCATTGCTTAAAGCCAAAGCAGGAGCATAAACAGCGACGGATGTGTACAGAATCATCTGAAAAATGTATAACGTGGATGCAATGGTACGGGCACTGTAGTGGAATCTTAATTCTAAATACTGAAAAATAAATTTAATATCGAATTAATGACCTTTCCGACTGAATTGAAATAACGTCCTAGAAAATTTTTAATTGTAATTAATTTTGAATTACCTCGTAACAAGATGTTAAACGCAAATCCATAAATACGGGAAGAAAGAAATAAGAAGTTAAAGGAATTACGAAAAGTAAAGATATGCAACTCATCCACAATTCGATTCCAAAGTTGTACATTTCGGCTGGATTTCCAAGCAATTCAACAGCGGTGATAAACCTAAAATATAGTATCATCATAAGAATCTATTTCTGATATTTTAAATTTCAGTATCATAATTTCCGGATTTTCACCCTGAAGTAAGACTCATTGCCATCGGAAAGGAATTGGACTTTCTCCCGCCAAGAAGAAAATCATTAGATGTCACTTGCTTTTTGTCGCAGATACAATAAAAAACTCCGATGGAACAAGAAATAAGCATCACAGCCAAGATAACAATATAATCTTCTCCAGAGAAGAAAGAGTTTTTCTGAGCTGAACTGCAGGAGTTATTTTTAGGTACACCCAGATTTTTTAGGTCCAACCCATCACATCCATTAAGTATAATTAATAATGTATATATTTCAAACAAACTGATACAAATCATATCCGATGAAGTTATATCAACGCTTCAACACATAATCAGTACTAATAAATAAAATTATCTGACTGATAGTCTAATGTGATTAAGTATAATGGTCTGCATTAAATCCAAAATTTATTTCTAAAATTTGAACTCAATATCACCTGAAATGAAAAATAAAATCACTTTAATCTCTAGAAACTGGACATAATTAGATGAACATACTCAAGAAGTGAAAATATAAGTGATGTCACAAATAATTTGATTGATACATTATATGGCTCATAGAATTTAAGAATTCAAAAGGATGATACCATTAATTATTCATAAATACAATAATTACATTGTTATTATAATAATTAAATAGAGTAAATGATTTTGTTTTCAGTTCTCCGACTGCTTAAATCCGGTTCTAACTAAATTAAAAGCAGAACTTTTCTTTAATACAGTATTTTTGAGTTCAATCTCCATTTCAGTGATAATTAAAATGTCAGTTTTAAATGATAAAAAGTTTCTTTTAATTATAATTAGTTACAATTAAAAGAAATTACCTTTAGACCGCATTCTAATATGTACTGCTTGAAAAAAAAATTGTAACTGAAAAAACTGAGTTGATGAGAATACAAAGTTCGAGAAAATTTGTAAAATAGATCTATTCGAAACAGTAAACGAATCTATTGCATGTAGTAAGTAAAAGTGTTACAGGTAATAACAAAGTACAGTGCCTTAAAAAATTGGCAGATATATTGCAATAAGATTAAAAAATTGAAAATAAAAGAATATATGTTGATTAATATATATCATGATATATACTCAACTTATGGAATTAATATACCTTCCACGATATTAAACGAAACCGTATGAATATTTCATTTCATAACAAATAATGTTGTAAGATGAATATGATAGAAATGTGTTATCATTCATACAGTTTTTAAGTAGACGAGCTACAAGGCTAATTATAACTAGTAGTTTTCCAAACAATGCTTTTGTTCTTTATACTAAATTTAGCCTTGGTAAGAATTTGATGTTTGTTCTGTTGTTGCAAAACAGTATCCATAATTATTTATATTTTAAAATTGGTTATTGAAACTTAAAAGTCTAGTAAGTTGGAGCCTTCATTATTATAATATTTTTCCTTAATTTTTACGTTTATAATAATTCTTCAATTTTATAAAATAATCTTTAAGTTTTCTTTGATTGGTTCATGTAGTCCGTTTTTTGTCATGATATACGGTGTTGTATTAATTTTCGTTTTACGTGAAAAATCTTAAATTTGAAATTACAACTCTTAACGACGAATAACCGTAAGGATGAATTTCAAAATTTAATAAAGGGTTTATTTTACATACGTTTTAAATAAATTGTCATACCATCCATCTATTTTGATCGTAACAGGCGAATAATCGTAACAAAATTTTATAAGAGGATCTTAAAGGATGGATTTGATTAATCTTTATGAATTGTAATATTTGTCTCTTCAGTATATTCCCTCACTAAAATTTTTATATGCAATATAAAATTAAATTATTAGTCTTTACGGGAATAAATATGACTTTCAAATTTCGGGGTTTTAAAATAAACAAAGCTAATGATAAGCTGCAAATAAAATTTGCTGATTTTCTTAAACTAATAAAACTATCATATTTGTTTTTTTAAATAAAAGCAGTAAAATGACTCATTGTAGACAGTTAACAGAAAATTATGAATATATATATCAAAAATCAATCACAACAATAGTCATTTTTAGATTTCTTTGTTATATTTTAATTTAATGAAAAAGGTTTACATAGTTTAAATTATTTTAAAATTTACTTTCTTTTAACTAAATGAAAAAGAGTTTTGTAAATTTCAAGATAAGCATTATTTAGCTGCTAAGTTTGATTAAAAAACTAACTTGAAATAGTTTTTGGTGCGCTTTTCCTCTCTTTGAAATATTGCTACATAAACGGATATTAAGAACGAGTCCAAAATTTTCAATATAGAAAAGTAAATAACGAAATGTTTTTGAAGACAGAAAAGCATGAAATCAAATTTTAAACATTTAAAAAATCTATTTTGTTTAAACTTACATAAATATTTATCTTTTCTTTCAAGGAGGGTTCGCATTTTTTGAAGGTTCTTTACCTTTTAAGAAGGTAGTGTTCTTTACAAAAATAAAAAAGCTTCTCTTGGTAACAGTTTCTTGAACACCTTTCAGAATATACATAAATTGTTATTACTACAAAATTAAATGCAATCAATATAAATGATATGAATAAAAGTTACACACTAGTTTTATTTGTTATAACAACAAGGCTAGCACTATTTTTTATTTTTGACAATTAAGGCAGATATTTGATGAGAATCAGCATTAGATTCTTGAATATCTTCAAATTTATATTAAATATGAATATTACTCACACAGAAATTTTTTTTTTTTTTGAAGTATTATGATCAAAAATCTTCAAGATTCAATTCTAGAATTAACATTCTTCATACAAAAAAAATTTTGAGAGCAAGTTATTCTTCATGACCTAGAAAAAACGTTTTATACTTAAAATTCAACTATTATTATCTTTTATTTACAGTCCATTTATTTATATTAATTCGTCCTTAAAATGATTTTTGAAATATATATTTTAAAACAAACTATTCATTAAACCAGAAACTTCATAAATAAAGTTCATCTGTTGACAACATGTTAATTATTGTAATTGTTCTGATGTTTTGTTTGGATTAAGAAAAATAAATCACCTTTGATCCAAATGGAGATATCTCACCAGGCTGAGATTTTTGGTATTCCATAAACTTATATCCGGGCTAATCGGCAGCTTTTGTACAATTAACCAAATTAAATTCAGCCTTTATCGTAAGAATCAATGTTCATGGCAGACTTTGGGCATTTGTAGCACTTTGCACAACCCATTTTTTTGTTGTCAGTTCCCGATTCCTAAAAAGTTAAGATATTAAAATTAATGTATGGGAAATTAGAATGATTATTATATCGGCTCAGACTATTTACAAATGTTGAAACTCGTTTAAAAGTTTTTAATATCAAGTATGACTTACTTTTCATAAAAAAAAGACAGCACATTAATTACAGCGGAGAAAGGAAAATAAATATAACAAAGTTCTTCTGAATAGAAGTAGAGGAAAATGAAAATCACTGATGCCTGTGATTACCTAATTGGGAATTTATGCAGTCGAATGCACATATTATGTTTTAATATGAAAATAAATAGTAATATAAATTTTACATTTATCCATTTATATAATTTATTATTTACACCTTATTTAATAGGTATTTTATACCTATTATTTTATAGGTTATAGGTTAAAAATTAGGCATAAACTAAAATTTATAATTTTAGTAATTATAAAATTATAGTTTTAAACTAATCTTAGTAAAGTACTAAAAAACTAGTAATTAAAATTATAAATTTTAATATATTATTGTTTATTCAGCTCTGTTTTAAAATATGTATAGTAAACTAAAGAAAATCAAATAATAACTATAAAACTTAAACACAATCGTTAAAAATTACTTTTCGAGCTTACATATTTAAAATGGTTAAAGCGTTTTGAGAGCTTCCTTCATTATGAAAATAATTTTTTAACAAAAATCCTAAAGCATATCCTGTACAGAATTAATTACGAGTATAAAAGGCCAGAGCTGAAACAAAACTTTTTTGGTAAAATTCTTCTGGAAAATCATCCTCTTATCAACTCCTTTAATTAATAATGTTCTCCTAATCTTTAATTAATAACATTAGTATAATCTTTTAAGAAAGCAAATACATACATTACTTAGTATAATAAAATTTTTAATTTTCTTCTTAAGTTGAAAAGGGTCTTAGAGTTTTAATTTTTTTAAATTTCTTTCGATAAAATTTTGACTAAGTCAAATATGGCTTGTTTGAACTTAATAAAATAATTTCCAATGCTGATAGAGTAAAAAAAATCTGAGAAAATGTTTATTAAAACTTTAGTAAAATGAGAAAAACTAAGTTTAAAGGAAATCAATTGATCCACCTCAGATAATTTCGTTATCAATATTTTCGTCTGACTTATAAACAAAATTTTACTGAAATTGGATGCATCTTTTTTGATACTAGTAAGCAGTTTTTCGACCTTCAATCTTTTATAATATATTCATTTAAAAAGCGTGATCTAACAATGATAATATATATATATACTAATGATCTAAAAAAAAATTTGCGTCCATACATATATGAAAATAAGTATTTCATTGCAATTTATAAGTTAACTTCATCATGAAGTTTAAACTTTAGGAAATAACTACAAATGGACTTATGGATTTGATACCATCAGGAAACGGAAATCACTTGCATATATGCAACGTTCTGCGAAAACAAGAGTGCGACACTTCCCACTGGAATATTGTTGATTTGCTAATAAAGGAATAACTGAACGGTCTCTGTTGCAAGTTTTGAAACTCACTATTGATTTTCTACATCAGTAAGTGTTATTACAGTTAAATGTTATAATCTGAATACTTCGCTTTCTATGCATTTTAATCAATTCTTCTGCGTTCTTAATGTTTCTTATAATTATTAAATACATCGAAGTCGTGTTAAATCGGAAAAACATGAAATTTTTATCAAAATGAAAGTATTCATTTGATTTTCTCTTAAATGAGAACTGTTTGCTTAAGAACTTTTTTTGTACAAGTAAAAAACGTGAAATTTTTTAAATTTAATTTTCGCCACAATCGAATAATATTTGTGCCAATTCTTTTTTATGTAGCACTCCTAAGCCTGGCGAAATTTTTAGAAGTTCCTTTGAGATCAAATGATAGCGAGAAATCTAGTAATTTGTTAAAATTAAATGGAAGCAATCTTGCTCGAAAGATTAACATTAAAGGTCAACAAAATGATGGTATTTCAGCAGGTACAGATAAGGATGGAGGACCTTATTTTACTCTGGAGGAAATTTTTCACAAGTAATTTAACTATTTTTTTAAAAATACTTTATTGGATTTAAATGTGAGGAATTTATTTAAATATGAGGGTAAAAAATAAAAATACAAAAAATTTATATTAATGTATATATTTATGTGTATACATTGCAAAAATCATCTAACAGTGATCAAAATCCTTCCAAATTTTTTTAGGTGTTACTCTGATACTTAATTTATAATGAAAATATCTGCAGGGCTGATTCCAATAATGATGGTTACTTAAGCACAGAAGAAGTTTCTGCGTGGATAGATACTAAAACACAAGAGCACATCCACAATGCAATCATGGAAAATTATGGCATGTTCGCAGCAATTGACGTTCATCCCAAAAACGGTAAAATGATATATCTGAAAACAGACAATTATAAAGGATTTAATCCTTAAAGCAAGATATTTTTCACAAAAAAAAGATAGTAAAACTACGCTTTAATGACAGGTCTAGTATCATGGAAAGAATATCATTCTTTTTTCTTGCACAAGCAAGGCCTCAGTAAGCAATATATAATGGATCATAACGAGCGGCATAAAGAGCTAAGCAGAGATTTAAAAGAAACAATAATGAGAGATAGAGCGGCCTGGAGCGAAGCAGCAAAATCTGATCCAGATCAATTAACACTAGATGAGTTTTTAGCATTCAGACATCCTGAATCAAGTCACACAAATATAGTTTCTTTAGCAGAAGAATTGCTTGATAAATTCGGTAAAATGAGTATCACAAATTTTTTTTTATTAAATATCATTTTCCGTATGAACGTGATATGTGTTAATAAAAAATGCCAAAAATTCCAAATGGATTAGTTACACTTTTTAAATATGAGAATTCAAAAATTAAAATAACATTTTGCAAGCTTAATATACCTGATACAAATTCATGAAAATTACTAAACAAAAATAATTGAAACAAATTCTGTTAAACATTTATTTCTTTCATAAATTCAATGTTAAACCTTTCAAAAATCATAGACTTAAGGTCTGACAGCAGTCTATTAAAAAAACTAAACTGAATGAGAAAAACATTTAAAAAAACTATATAAATATAAAATGTTTATGTACTTATTGAAATAAGCGATAGGGTTAATATTTTTTTGTTTTTAGAAAAGTGTGATAATCTTTCAGATAGAGACGGTGACGAAATTCTAACAGAGGATGAGTTTTCGTCTCTAGACCCAACCAATGAAAATGAAAAACCCCATACTCAAAGGCAAGGAGAATTGGAAAGAAGGCGCGAATTCCGTGAAGTAATAGATCTAAATAACGACGGCAAAGCAACAAGAAAAGAACTATTGGTAATATATCAAAAGCTCCATTCTTTCTTTCGGAAAATACTCCGTAAACCGAACGAATACTCACACTTTTCCTTATTATAGTTTTACATCGATCCTAAAAATCCCAGACATGCCAAAGAAGAAGCTGAAACTCTAGTAGTGTTAGCCGATGTGGATCATGATGGAAGACTTTCACTTCTAGAAGTATTCAATAAAATGGATTTATTTTTAGGGAGTAAAATGGTTGACATTGCGACAAGTTTTCATGATGAATTCTGATTACAAAAAATATTTATCAAATGATTTTTTAAAAGATATGTTGTTTTATTTGATTAAATAAACTGCATGCAATTGCAAATAAATTTCGCATAAAGATCTAAGAGAGATTGCAATACCTTGAGAACAATTATTTGCTTTTAAACGTTTTTCTCACTCTATTTTTTAAATTTAAACACTTTTGCTAGTTAAAATTGTTTACTTTAAACAAATAACTAAAAATTAATTTTTGCCTTTATTTTCACGGTAAAAACATTTTTTTAATATGCGTTGTAAAGCATTTAGCAATCAATATTGTTAATCTAATGCGTAATACATAATGGTTCAATATAATAACATACATACCACGCTATAAAAGTAAAAACGAATACTTCTCGAGATATTTATATGGAAACAGCTTATTTTTTGATGTTTTTTTTATCTCCCACCGTGTTTATGCCTGAAAGTTATATTAATTTTTATAAAGTTTTGAAGTTTAAAATTGAATCTCAATTAACGTTATTATTTTTGAATTTTTACTTTATATTCTTTTTTTTATATGCTATCATAATTATTTTTAATTTAATTGTGATATTTTTGGAAAACTATAAATTTAAACAATATAAAAAACTTGAACGAATGCATGGGAACATATAAAGGAGTGAAAAAATTTTTTATTATAAAATATTTCCTATCTTTAAATTCCTTAAAATTATTAAACTTAGCAATATTCATTTGTGATTAACACTTAAGTAAAATATAAATGTGAAAAAAACTTAGCTATTGAATAATGTAATAAAAAACATGTTTTTATTTTAATTAATTTTCACTTTAATTGACGTGATGAAAATATTCCTTAGCAATTTAAAGTTAATAATAAAAATAAGAAAATAAATTATATGTGAAAAATAACCAATATCACATTAAAATTAAATTGCAATTATAAGATTTTTCCACAATATTTTCCATAAAGTAAATTCTTTAAAATCGTAAATATTTTATTTCATAAGTCTTTAATTTTCAAATTCTATGTTTCTTGCTTTGATACCCTTCCTGGTGTTCACAGATTTTTTTTATTTAAATTCTTCGCACAGTAAAAGTAAGGTTTTACCTTGAACTGCCACTACTCCTATCTTTTCCATTTCTTTGTCTTTCTTTTTCCCTGGCCAACTCATCAGCATAATCCCTTCGGCTGAAAAGAGGATTTGGGTTTTAAATTGAAAAATTTTTTATTATAATAATATTTCCTTATTTAATAAATTTTTTTCGAACCTACCTGCTATCCCTATCTCTACCATAACGATATTTGTTATCCCTATCCCTATCCCTCTCTCTTCGGTCTCTTCTATCGTCATGTCTACTCTTATCTTTATCTCTATCCCTGTCTCTATCTCTGTCTCTATCTCTTCGCTCATTAAACCTATCGCTCCTTACTGGAGATCTCTCACGATAACTTCCGCTAGCTCCATCAGTTCCATTTCCTCGACCGTAGCGTTCACTTCGACGATCACTATTTCGACCCATCAAGGCGCTTAAAAGAAAAAAAATCAATAATCCTTTAGATGTAAAAAATGTATATTTTTTATTCACCTTTCAAAAATAAGCTATTTTGAAATCTTTTCATCAATTACATCACTTATTATATTGTCATTTAACATCAGCATATGAGTATTTAATTTTACAACCAAAAGTTTCCATACGACTTAAAAATTTAAATTAATATAAATGTATTACCAAAACAATACCCTGTCAAGGAGCATATTATGGTAACAAATATTATTTACCTCCTAGAATACTTTTCTGCTTCGCCAAATGATACCTCATCATCAGGTATATGCCTGGCCTCGCGGGATGAGTGGGAAGTTTGCGGTTTTGGTCGGTTTTGCAAATGAGGCGGAAACCGCTCATTAATTCTTTTTTCAATTTTTTGCTGTATCATTAAAAATAAAAACCTTTCACTTTCACCAAATTTTTAAAACATAATGTTTTTAATATCAATAATTACTTATAGCGTCAGTTAATCTTTTTGAAAGTATAATTTGATATCAAGTAATTGAAAGATAATTACTCATGAAAATAGATAAAATATATTCTTACCTGTATTGGTACAGGAATTCTAGGAAATAGTGTTGAAAACCACTCCAATTTAGTAAGAAAATGGCGTAGCATATCACCAATTGTCATTATTTGTCCTCCACCAGCTTTGACATCCATTTCCTGTAATTAAACAACATATGAAGAAATACTGTCAGAAATTTAAAATATATATATGTACAAACAAAAGTACAAGTAAAACATCAAAAAATAATCTCTAAGTTATTTAATAAGATTAAAACTTAAAACATTCAATTTACAGAACATTTTTGAATGCTGAATATAATTTTAAAATAAATATTAAATTGATTTAGAAATCTAGTGACTTCGGTAATTCATGATGATAATTTCTTTCATTTAACATGAAAAATTAATAAATTTTCTTCAAAAATCTGTCCCGAAAAGTAGTATTTCTTTTGCTTTATATATCTCTTCTGTGAAATATTTTCTAGAATCCTCAAAAGCATGTAGTTTTGGGAGTGGGCAACGGAATTTTTAAAATTTCTGCCATAACTAATAAAAAGAGGAGAAAGTTAATAATTATTTACTGAATACGAATACTGAATAAAAATATGAATACTTGAAGTAAACAAAATTGAAATATTATTCATAATCGCAAAAGTTTCTTGATAAACCAAGAAATTCGATTTAATGTAAGGTCATACTTGATATTATTATATTATTCTGTGTTACTTAGAAAAGTTTTTAATAATCAAATGATCTATATTTTAAAATATAAGCAATTAGGTGAATAAAGTGAAAAAAATTCTGATTATAAAATATTTTTGTTTGAATTATATGAATCACGTAAGCAATTAATTTTTTTAAATTTAATAAAAAAAATTTAGAAAACTTTCTCGTCCTTTTATGCAGATCTTTCCTTAAACTGAATTCATTCCTGATTATTATTTTTTTTGTTGGAATTACTTGCAATTCACTCATCACCAGAGTGAGGGATTCGGCGAGTCAAGAAGTTCACATCGCCAGGTGTTACGCAAGCGCCGCCTCCATGACACACTCACTGTCGGCACTTGGGCTGCGAATTAGAATATTTAATGAGTCAAGTATATAAAGTTAAAAATTGCAAATGTTTTGAAAAGTAAAATAAAAAACATGTACCTCTTGCAGGATTATTATTTCTTAATATTTTAGCTCCGATTTTAACATTTATTCAAAAAATTAGTTATTGGAAGATAAATAAAACATAAAATTTTTCAAAAATCGTGTATATCAATATCTTAAAGATATATTTTCATTTAACCTTTCAAACTTTATTATGAAATGTTTTAAATGGTGGAACTATGGATAATAATATAAACGAATTTGAGGGAAATAGTAAATTACTGAAACTAGGCAAATACCAGTCATTAATTAATACAATAAATTCGAATTTCAAATTAGATTACAAAATAAAAATATATATCAAAACTGAATATTTAATTCAATAACAAAATAGTTTACTATTTTCGCATAACATCTAATTCAAAGGAAAAGATAATCAATCACTTGATAATCAAGAAAAGATAATAAAGATAATCACTTAGACCAATACAATTAACACCTTTTATTATGGCAAAAATATTTCGCTTTCTTATGTATGAAGTTCAAAATTTCATTCTTGGCTAAAGCAAAAGTAATTTATCCAATAATTCCTAAATTGCTGTTACATTGATTGTTGAAAAAATTAAAAACAAAAATGAAATATTTTTTAAACTTCGAAAATAAAAGTTACAAACTTCAGTTTCACAATTCTACATTGTAATTAAATTATAATAAAAAGAGGAAATAAAAAATAAATGTCCTCTGAATTAAATTCTTAAGTTTTATAATTTATAGATAGCCTATACACAATCATAAATTAAAATTCTTTGGCTTTACTATCTCATTAAAACAACCTTTAAGACAAATTTTTAAGGGACTTACACATAATTGAACAATCTATTAGCTTCTTTTTCTACATTTTGAGCAATGATAATTATCACCTAGAGGGGAATATAATTCCTGATTAAAATGTCCTGGAACAATAAAAATTTTTCATTTTTCCCCTATTTTATCATAAAAATTAATTGTAAATAATATAAACAATGATGAAGCATCTGCAAAAAAGAAGAATAATTTATTTGCAGAAATATTTTCAACAATAGAGGAAAACCCAATTCCTCCACAATTAAGCAAACATTTAAAATAAACTATCTCCCAAAACTACTTTTTTACTTAAAACAAAAATCACTAAGATATGAAAAATTTAAATTGTCTGATGTAAATTTTCTTAAATAAGAAGCAAGAAAATTAAATAAACTTACCATGCACAACAAAATTTGCTTTTTTTAAAAAAATTAAAAGGAATGAAAAATTTCTTATCACTTTGGCAATCAGAAATTTTAAAAACCCTCTATACTTCTTCAATTTCATAGTTAGTGAAGTTTAAAGTGACAAATGATTCTAGATATCTCAGCTGAGATAAAATACTTATTTTTCGAGATTTTTTTTTTAAATTAAATCATGAATTTGTTCAGTTGAAAGTAAGAAAGAAAACACTAAAGATCAGTTCTTGAAAAAATATCCAAAGCAATGATAATATAAAAAAATAAAAATACTTAACAATGTTTTTACACACCTCTGTATCTTCTAAATAATTTTCAAACCAGTCATATAGATCTGCTGGGGGCTGAGTGTATCTAAAAATAAAATATTGATATGTAAATTATAATAATTAAGAAAAAAAGACTTAATATCACCAATGATCCAATTAAAATTAAATTACATTAAATTACAATAAACCAACCTAATATACATAAATCCAAGAGCCCTTATATATGGTGAGTCCCTGTGGTTTATAAGACCATTAAGTTGCTTCCTTGTTAATCGAAGAGTAAATAACTTATATAAAAGACAATAAGCTGTTGAAACTATACCACCTGCACCCACACCTCGTACCTACAAACAATTTGTATCAAATTAAAATAAAAAATTAATTCATTGAATACTAAAGCTTTTCTGAAAAATCTTCCTTACCCCTCCACACATTCCAGTCTGACCTGCAGTTTTCCTACTTCCCTTTTCCCAAGGTTCAAGGTGACTAACTTTATAATAAATTTCATCAATTACTTCATGGTATGTTTTTAATTCATACAAGTTTACTAAAAAAATGAAAACAATAAAATCATAAAATGATACGTTGTAGTGCAATGTACTATAATAAATTATTTTACAAACCTTTAAAATAATATGATGACTGTATATTAGTCAATATTAAAGCATTAAGATTCATGGTCCTTTCATTACCCCATAATGGCAAAGTATTCCCTTTTTTCATTTGCTTTCCTTCATGAATATTATTTTCTATTATTTCTTCCCCATATTCTGTAATAAAAAAAATATACTAACAACTTTTTCAAAAATTTTAATGATCAATTTTTATTCTCTACAATTATTTCATTCTTTAAATTATGCATCTAAAGATGAAACCTAATGATTACCTTAATTACCAATTTACCACATTAGCTTAATTTTAATTAAAAAAGTTTTAAATAAAAAAGAATCTTGAATTTGTCAAAAAATCAAAATATATTTTCTCTTTAATGTTATAAATTAAATGTGCCCAATGTTCTAAAATATTAAAATATGAATATTTAAATAAAAAAGAGGATCAGCAACAAAAATAAATTTTAAATTTCAATTACTAAATTGTTAGTAATTAGAAAGATTAAAATAAAACATTTATGACTTCAAGGAAACGTATTATCATTGCAGTTAGGTAATTTAAAAATATTTATAAATCATTACATATAAAATTCAAAATTTCTTAAATAATTAAGATAAATTTCAAAGTAATGTTTTTCGTCTAAAAAAATTTCACATAATATACTATATTAAGTTTCAAAAATTAAATTTAAAATCCTAATAATTCTTAGCATAACGCTAGACGATTCAGAAATATTTGATCTCTTTTGGATTTTACCTTCGTTTTCTTCCATTTTATTCTTGATAAATGCCTCCAATGAAAAATAAAGATGAAATATGTTCCAATTTGGAATATAACGTTCCTAAGAAAAACAATTTTTAATTCAATATTAATGAAAATAAAAAAGTTTAGCTTAAAAATGAGAAATATTTGACGAAGTGCATCATTTACAAATGTCTGCTTAATCGTTTGCTGCTTTGCCGCTTCGCAAGCGACACATGAATGTGTTTATGTTTGGCGGTAATGGAGGTGCAAGAAAGCATTTGTCTGAAGTTTATATTTTAAATTGGCATTTCTTAACTGTTAGTTTTTAATGAGCAAACTTAAAAAAATTAAATATGAATTTGCCGTTAAGTACTGCTATGGAAAATTTATCCGTTGCACTAAAAAACAATATAGTACCAAATCAAGAATATTTACTCCAAGGTAGTGTACTCGATTCCGCTGTAGAAGTGCTTTTACACCGGCTAAGAGGCTTGTGTGATAATGTTGATTCAGGGCCAGAAACTTTTCATGATCATGAAATGTGCTTCAGCATTCGTAAGTAAATATTATATAAACGATAAGCGAGTAATTGGAAATGTTTTGTAATAGAATTATATATTTTAGGATGCCCACCAATGCCAGCTCCGCTTTTACTACGAGTTCGTAGAGCCCTTGACTGCACTGATGTTCCTTGGCAATTAAGATATATTGGCCAGCCAGAAATAGGTAAGTTCTTAAATATTTTGTTGCTCAAAATCATTTTTCCTCTTGCATGTAATAAGATATATTTTAATTTTTTTAGGTCCTCAGGGTGATAAAACAAGGCCTACAATTGTGAGAAGCAGCATTGATATTGGAACAAGTTCAACTGTTGTTGAGTTTCTAACAGAATTAGGATGTAGAATGGATTTTGAATACATTGTTAGAGGTTATATGTTTCGAAAAGGAAGAATGAAGGTTACTGTCTCAAAAATTTTTAAGGTTTGTTAATATTATGTAATAACTTGTTGCTTATTTTGCACATTGGGTTTAAATAAAATTAATATTTCAGATGGGCCAGGTAAAACCACCAGAGAGTGTTGAACCTATTTCACAATCCTACTTAGTAGAACTATCAGTTCTTGCCCCAAGTGGTCAAGATGCTATAGCAGAAGATATAAGAAGTTTTGCTGAACAATTGAAACCATTAGTACAATTAGAAAAAATTGATTACAAGAGATTAGGCACAATTGGACCACATGTACAATAAATGATATTTTCATGTGTAACATATGCATAATAAGTTTTGTGTGATAAAATTTTCCAACTATTTCTTAATGGTTATTTATCCAAACATATTTTTTTTTTAACTTAATTTGCACATATCATTTTTATTCAATTTTTTATTTTTAATTTCTCTTTACTCAAGATTTAACTTTAAAAATTAAAATATTCCAAAAGTTTTTTTCATGCAATATCTACATTAAAAAAATTTATGCTTTAAATATTCAAGAATCTCATTTAAAATATTAGTTTTCTCATGCTTAAGTAAATCTATTATTTTAAGTTAATAGTAACCAATGTATGTGTAGGAAATTTAATGTATATATTTTATTTGTATATTACTACAGTTTAGTTCATTAAAAAATAAATACAAGAGGGAATCATGTATCATTTATTGTACTTTAGTTAGTTTAATTTTTTATAAGATTCAATGGTTTAAATAAAATCAAGGGTTTATTTGGTTTATTGTTGTGATAACATAACAAAATGTTCTTATACTTAGATGAGTATCTCAAATTTCAAAAGAAAATCAAAATAAAAATAAAATTAGATTATTTAAATTTAAACTAAAAGCTAAAAAATTTTAAAATATGGAGTTTATAATGTGGAAAAAACTTCCTTTTGTTCAAAATACTAAAAGTTAATAAACTATAGTAAAAAATCTAATGTAAATAAAAAATTTAAAAAATGGTAAAATTAAAATTAAGCTTTTGTAGTACCATTATTTTTTGTTCACAAAGTCAGTAAGTAACTTTAAAATAAAAAAAAATTTGTATTAAATTGATATAAGAAATGTATCACAGTTATTAAAAGATTATTTGAACGACATAATTTTTTTTTCATAATATTACATTCATGGGAAATAATTGAATCCAATTTTAACATTCTGAACCTTGATGCGCATTCTCATTTTATATTCATAGTAATTCCATTCCAACTTCCTGCTTCATATTCCTTATTCTTAAAAATTAATTCAACCCTTGAACCTACAAAATAATGTATTTTGAAAAATTTAAATATTGAATGAAATTTTATGAAAATAATCCTTTAAAAAGGAAAATTAACGAATTTATTACCAAAAATGCTACAATCAAATTTAATCTAAAAGTTATAAGTTTTAGGTGTTTGCGTATATATATATATATATATTTTAAATCTATATTGCTCATTACCTAAATTTTTCATTGATTTATTCTTTACTAATAATACGGATTAAATAAAAAAATCTTTTGGAATCTATTTTGGTGTTAATTAAAAGATATAAATATATTAACTCTTTCATTCACATTTATGCCTTTTCAGGTACCGAATATGAGTAAATTGCCTACTGCAAACATTACAATAAATTTCCTTTTTAAGGGCATGAACTTGCATGTGCTCCTTTAGGTTTTCCCTTCTTCCAAAGTCTCTTAGGCAAACGTCGCATTTATAAGGTCTGAGTTTTAAATGCTGAATATTAATATGCCTTCTTAAGGAATTGGGCGTTTTCAGTTTTTGAAGGCAGTATTGACACGAATATTTTTTTTCGCTATTATGGCTTTCAATATGTTTATTCAGTTCACTTTTCCCATTGAATCCTTTACCACAGATGTGGCATACATGACTTCTTTCGTTTGAGTGCCTTTTAACATGAAGCTTCAAATTTCCGATTGTTACATGGCCTTTCCCACACACATGGCAAAAATACGTTTTCACCCCGGCATGAAACTTTAAGTGGACACGAAGATTGGAAGTGGATGAAAATGTTTTATCACACTGGGGGCATTCGATTGGTCTTTCCTTCGTGTGAACTTTTTCATGATCCTCCAAATTTGACCTGGAAGCCAAATACTTGCCGCAATACTGACATTTGAATTTTGTTAATCCCAAATGAATGTTTCGATGAGTGTGGTAGGTTAAGACGGTGGTAAAAGTTTTCTGGCAGAATTCGCATGGTAAGGGCGGCGGATGCTTCTCTATTTCGTGACGATTTCTCGTCGTGACATTTTTCAAATATTTTCGACATATGCGACATTGGTGGACTTTTCCGTCTTTCGTGGGCACCGGGTAGTCATAAGTAACATCAAAATAGTTCAATTTCCTTTTCCTTTTCTTGGTGCTCTCCTCGCCATCACTTATTAACTCGCTATGAATCTGTTGATCGGCTCCTTCGCTTACTTGATTACTGTTTAACGGAAATTTTTCATTTAAAAGCCAAGATGAATTAATATTTTCACCTCTTTTTCTTTCATCCTCGTCTTTTTGCAGTCGATCTTCCTTTTTTTGTAACGATTTTTTTCTTTTCGTTTGTTTATTTCTACTCGTCTGAAAGATAAAATTCACTACATTATGAAAGTTCTT
Source organism: Ricinus marginatus (assembly GCA_028565995.1). Lineage (NCBI taxonomy): Eukaryota > Metazoa > Arthropoda > Insecta > Psocodea > Ricinidae > Ricinus > Ricinus marginatus. The sequence goes on along the minus strand of JAOWBB010008248.1, from coordinate 34,266 downwards.
CGATTAGCAACACTAATTTAATTTTAAAATTAAATAAATGATATGAACTGGAAACAATATGTAACCAAACATCCTTAATTGGAAAAAATTAAAACTAATCGATATTCATCTTTATAATTTTTTTAAAGCAATATGACCTTGCTTTAAGAAAAAGTTTTAAATTTAAAAAATTATAAAATATTTGTTGTAAATTATAAACATTTACAAAAGAAAATTATTAAAATTCAACAAATTTGTCTGATTGGTGTATCATTGCGTAAAATAAATATCTAAATGCCACCAAAATTTGAGGAATTGATCTACATTTAAATTAATTCCGCATAATAAGACCAGTTTAGCTTTTAAAGATTATTGTGTAAATAAAGATTTTCATTTTATTTAAATATGAAGAATAAAAAATTTTCTTTAAAAGCAAAATCTAAATATTGAGCTTAATTTGTGAACCCATTGTTACGCTATCATCCTACATAAAGAAATAATATATAATATAAAAAAAACATTTTATATTTTAAATTTTTTGATTCAATATTTTCACTAAATAATGTTTTAATATTTGATCGATGTCATTGAAATTAGTTGATTTTATAAAAGTTTAAAATATATTTTAAATTATTTTTGTTTTAAATGATTTCCTGCTCGAATAAATCATATGCATAGTCCAATTAAGCGGAATATACAATACATATAATGTTAGAACAAAATTAAAAATTTAAATTTTGGGATATTTAGAAAAATTAATGTTTAATCCACTAGATTTGATGTTTGTGTTTAGCATTTTTTCGACAAACTTTTCGAATAAAGGTCTGATATTCTGCTTATTTATGATTATCTCTTAGGCTTTAACTAGAAAATCTGTACAATTTGTGTCATGCTCCATTTCGTGTGATTCGCAATTTTTTTCTACTTTAAATTTTTTCTCGCAATATCTGCATTTGTACAAATTGATCCTGTCCTGATGCTTGAGAAACAAGTGCTTCCGCTTAGCAGCATTCCACCGAAAAGACGAATCACAGAACTCGCAATGAAACCGCCTCTCATTCTGATGGACGTGAGAATGGTTCGCTAAATACTCCTTTCTTGCAAATGTTAATCCACAGACGTCGCAAACGAAATTCTTGCCGGTCCCGAAATGTACGAAATTTAGATGGGCCTTCAGCGATCGTTCCAAAGCGAAAGTCTTTTTGCATATGTGGCAGCTGAAAGGCCGCTCGTTCGTATGCTTTCTTAAGTGCTTGACTAGAGCAGAGAATCCCAGAAATTTCATCGCGCAATATTCGCATGTGAATTTCGTGAAACCGTCCTTGTGTACTAATTTCTTGTGATTTCTCAATGTGGTGATGTTTGCGAAAACTTTCGAACAATGCTCGCACTTGAATTCTTGAATGTGATTCTTTTTTCGATGTATCAAAAGATATTTCTTTTTGACAAACAATCTTCTGCACTCACTGCATTCGTAGGGCATATCAGCTTTACCGAAAGTTTTACATTTCGAATTTGATCTGTGCTTCAATAAATAATTTTTTCCGCAAAAGGTCTGCTTGCAAAGGAGGCAAAAGTAAACATTGCGACCCAAATTGTCTCTTTTCAATTCATAATTTTCATCTGCTTTCATATATTCTCTGCATTTTCCCTTACTTATGTGGATCTTTAGTTCTTCTTTAGTTCCGAAAGATTCCTTACATTCACAGTTAAACATTACATTATCTTCTTCGTCTTGAAATTCATTTAGCAACCAATCATCATGCAGATCGCCTTTCATTTTATGGTTTTTTAACATTTCTTTTGTAGAGAACCTTTTGTTACAGCCGCAGATGTAGTTGGCATGATTTTGGCGCACCATCTTAATGTATGTTTCATCATCAGACGAATTCAACTCATTTAATTCTAGCCGTATTTTTTTATCTCTCATTTTAGAACATAAAAACTTTTGATGAATTTCCAAATGGTGCTTCGACAAATACTTTTTCGTACACAGACAAGTGTGATATTTGCGCGGCGACGATTTCATTTTTAATTTTCCAATATCGGCTTTTGCCTCTTCATTCTCAACATCTGATGAGGTTAAAGAGAGTTCAGGTTCAAAACTATTACCTCTGGCTCTATCACCCTTATTCATTGCTGAATATTTTTTTTCTGCAACTGTAGCCTCTAATGTTGCCGTTGCATGCGTCTGAAAGGAAAATATCTAGTTCTATTCTCTCTTTCACTAGCACTAAAAACGAAAGTTATGTTAAATATTTTAAAATAAATTTAAATATAAATTTGGCGGTTGTTGTTGTCCCTATAGGAATCATACGGATATTTTTGTCCCATAAGGCAGTCTTGGGGTTATGCGTTAACAAATGATTCGTTTGCTTGTAACGGCTTTCAGAGTTTCTTTAATCTCAAAAACGAAATTATAAATAATAATAAGTATTTAACTTCAAATACTTATAAAATATTTTCTGTTAAAGATAAAAATTTTTATAATATGGCAATTTGAAACACAAAAATTTCAAACTGATTTTTTACTTTACAAAATATTTCCTGCTTTAATCGGTACTACATAACCATTGATTTCAGAACAAAAAATTTATAAAAAATTATAGTTTTAATTCATTTTCTTTATTATTTATTTGAATTATTTTAAAATCATAAGGCAACAAAACGATTAACCATTACGATGGTTAAAAGTAAGAATAACTTTTATCAAGAAATTATATATTATATAACAAATATAAAAATTTTCATGGTGAATATCTTTTTGCTATTATTCAACTTATTTTGTTTACCAACCACAGTATCAGCTAATAAAAGCTCTTAAATGATAAATAATTCAATGCAATAAATTTTAGATTTCAGGAAAATGCAATAAATTATAGTAAATATATAAATTTATAATAAGCTCCAAAAAACTAACTATTTACTGAATGTCATAATTATTCAAATCGGTGAACAGTCTTATATCACCTAAATATAAATTAAAAAATTTATTTTAAATCTACATACTTCGATTTTTTCTCTTTTTCAAATCAATAATTAATTATTATATTAACGGCATTAATTCATCTACGAATCGAGTATTCCCAAGTGGTCTAAATTTGGAAAACCATTAAAAAGCGTAGGACACTTGAAACTAATTACAAAATTAGACTTCACTTTAGAAGTTGTCCAACATACCACAAGAGAAGCCAAAGTTTACAAAGCCAAAAATAAATGCCTTGAAAATAATAGAATTACACCAGGACTGCTTTTTTAGGACAAATTCCACAAAAGAGGCATGAGAACAAACCGAGCATTGAATGTGTTTAAATTTATTCATCTTAAACACTAATAAATTATTGAAAACTAATAAGAGTAAAGTAGGCAAGAAAAAATAGTGCAATACATTTTATATCAATCCAAAAATATAAATTAAAGCGATAATTTATTTTTAATGTATTACAAAAATTTAACTTAAGATTATAAAACTTCTAAATTGCCTTCACATTCGTGCTGTCTCAAACGATTTCGATTTTGAAAATTTTCACCACAGCGTGAACATTCATTTTTTTTATGAATACCTAAATGTTGAGATTCCATGTGTTCCCTAAGATAAAGGCTCCTAGTGAATGTCTTATGGCAAAACTGACACAAAAATGGTCTTAACTTTAAATGGATACTATTGACATGCTTTCTCAATAAAGTATTTTCCCGAAATTTTGCTTCACAATAGTTACATTGGTATGGTTTATAATCAGTATGAGTTTTGAAATGTTTTTTTAAGTACAGTTTAAAAGGAAATGCTTTACCGCATACTTGACAAATGAAATCATTCGTTTTAAGAGTATGATGTCTGCTAATATGCACTGTTAAATTAGTTTTCATAATAAATTTTCGTCCGCAAAACTGACAAACATATTGATTCGCTTGACTGTGGATATTTTCGTGAATTCGTAGATACTTTTTATCCAAGAACTTTTTCCCGCAAAAAGTACAAGGTACCGGTTCTAAGTTGCTATGTTTTCGTTGTTCATGATATTTCAAACTTCTCAAGGAGTTAAACGTCAATTTGCAATTCGGACATTCTATAGTACCAGTTACGTGATGACTTTTCATATGTTGTCTAAGAATCTCACTATTTTTATACACCTTATCACATAAAGTACATGAACTAGGTATGGCAGGCCGAATTCGAAATCTCTTTTTGGGTGTTGATTTCTCCTTCGGCGTCTGAGTTTTTCTGCTTTTAATTTTTTTTTTATCTGGAGTAACTACTTTATCATCCAATCCATTTTCAACATTAGTTTCTATTACTTCTAATATCAAATCGTCATCGATGCCAGTTTGAGTCTGTATTGTTCTGGCTTGCTTTACATCCGGAAATGTATCCTTTTGTGTTGAAATTTTCTTTTTTTGTTTAATTTTATTTTTTTCTTTTAACAATTTTTTCTTTTTTGCTAAAAGTGTTAAGTTGTCATCGGATGAATAGTTATCTTTAAAATCGCAGTCATCTGAATCAGTGGTTATTCTGGTTTCTAATGTTTCATTGTCTAATGAACCACCAAAATCATTTGAATTCTGAATTCTGTTTTCCTGATTCTCGGTTGAAAAGTGCAGCTTAAAATCTTGAGTTTCTTCCTCTTTTTCATTCTCCCATGAATAGTCTTCGGCATTTTCTTCTTTAATTTTTGATACCTGAGATGAAGTACTTCTTGTTCCATACTTTGGCAATGAATAAAGTCCAATTGCTTCTCCATTCGTGTTTTCAACTGTTTTCTGAAAGGAAAACACACCTTATATTTTCTTATATTATGATTGTTTTTATTTTCATTGTAATTTTCTGTTCTATGATTTTCGCAATTGTCTAGGTATTACAATAGTAAGCATTAATTATATTTCATCACTTTGATTCTTCATTACTGTCAGTATTTTTATTGCGAAATTAACAATCTTTCTATAACTTTTTTTTAAACAAGTAAAAGTGTATCATTTTTCTTTCAAAAGATTTATAAATATTATTTTTACAAATCAGAATTTAAAATCATTTTTATCACCTGGAATATCACCATTTAACAACATGGTTCTATTATTTTTTATGGAATCGGAATTTCATTGCAAGAAATAGAAGAATTATTATCCAATACGAATATCTTTCTTTGTTAAAAAAAATAACCTCACACTTTTATTGTCATAAAAATCTTTCATAATTATTTAAAATATCAGTAAATTAATGAATTTTGTATATATATAATTATCCACAATAATTAGATGCCTAAGTGAAGCAAAAATCAAATCGATCATTTTTTTAAAATCTTTACATAAAACCAACTTATTATCACAAATAAATATAAATTGTTCTGAATCCCAACGCTTTGTCTCGTTAAATATCTTTTTTAGAAGACAGTCTAAAATGATGTATTAATTAAGATTTCGTGTCATTTGGATGGTAAAATTTTCTAATATTTTTTTGATAATTTAAAGAATAGTTTTAAACTAATCCTGTGTAAATGGTCTTCGGTTCAATCTGAAAATTATTATATTGTAAAAAGTTATTTTCTCTTCAGTTTTATAAAAATATGTCTAAAAGTAATGAACAAAAATTAATCTTTTAATAACAATTAAGCTACTAATTTAGTCTTGAATTATAATAATTAGAAAATAAAATTTATCTAACAACAGATTTTGGCCAAATATCAATAAATGAATGACATTACTTATTTTTATCAATATAAAATAAAACTTAAATATGCACATGGAAGAAACTGCAAATAGCATTCTTCACAAGATAATATTTTTTTAAAGTGAATTAAAGTTTGGATTCAATAATAAATATTTTAAACACTATATTTTAGTCATACTATTATTTGACAATAATATTCTCTTGACTATTGTAGTTTTAAAATTAAAGCTATGAAGACAATGCTTTTTATTTTAATTAAAGGGCATATTGTAAACTTATCTTGCTGAATATTCTTCCATTTGCAAACAAATATATGAAGATATAAAGAAAAAGACTTAATACTGAAAATTTTATGGTCATTTATTATTTTTTCTCTGCTACCATTTTTTAAATGATTTTTATTCTTAACAAAATTACTAGCTTCAAATATTCACAAATTCAACTTAACTTATTTACTTAATTTCGAAACTTTTTATTATTTTGGATAATCATAAATAAAGAAATATCAACACAGTGCATGAAAATTATGAATTTTTCCTAATTTACTCTAATTTTTATTAATTTTTTAATTTATACAATTATAAACTTTAAAATTTATAAATTAAACGAATTTTAATATTTTTTTATTTATATTTTCTACTTATTTTCAGTTTTTATTATTTTTTAATCTAAAAGTATGAAGTTCTATTAATTTTTCAAAATAAAATAAAACATTTTACATAAATGCAAATAAAATTTGAATTTTGCCATTTCTGACAATTTTCATTAAAGTGTGAAATATTATATTATATGTACATATCTATTATGGAACAAACATTATTATAATTTATATTATATCAATATATAAATAATTTAAAAAGCTCATCCATGAATCTTATTTTATTTTGTAATAATAATTCATTAAAAACTGGTTAACTACTAAAAACTTGTAATAAGATGAACTATTAAACCAAAGTAGAGATTAAAAGTTTCAATTCATATAGATAGCTAACAAACCAAAATCAATATTATCAGAATCCATTTAAAAAAGTAATCTTTAAAAACACTAATTAATTGGCTGGACAGAACTAGACTAATTAATAGTACAAAACAATTCATTCCATCATAACATATTCTAACTCCATACAGATGTCTTTTTTTTATTCCATCTTTCTGAAAAGAATTTACACTAATTACAAGAAAAAGATCATTACACCAATTACTAAAGAACAGAATAATGAGTGAACTTTTAAGTCATATCTTTTTTAAAGTAAATATTTCAAATTGTTCTTCATAAAATTATATTATTATTATTATTTCGTATTATTAATGGAATTTATATAATGTAAGTACTAAAATCTAATTACCAGGATTACAAAAAAACTACCTTTTTATATTTAAAAAAATTTTTTTGGGTCTTTTCCATTGAAGAGAACTCAAAATTAGGTTATGTGATACATATAATTAAGAAATAAAAGTAACAACATATTTATAATGTATTTCAATATTAACATATTAATACTGTTAAAATAATTCAATAAATTTTAAAAAATTCCTATTGCAGGATTATTCTAATTTTGTAATTAAAGAAACATATTCTACATTAAGTAAAATTTAATAAACTTACTATTTTCTTTTTGGAGCCAAGAACTTCAGATTGAGCTTGTAATGTACCGTTATTCTCTTCTTTAACATTTTGTGAAAAAGAAAAGTATTTTTTAACTTCCTGAGCCATACTATGTATCTATAAGCATGAAAAAAATTTTCATATTAAAATTTCTTGAATGTAATTTCTAAATGAAACATTCTAATTATAACAACTTTTAAAATCTGAATATTTTTTTGTTACAGAAAATGTATTACACTCACATGAGAAATAGCTTCAACTTGTACAGGTTCGTTATTTACAAATTTCCTAAGAATGGAATCTGCATTTTCACAGAGATCTTTAAATTTATACCATCCATCAACTTGGCACAAACATGTAGCACAAATATGACTAGGGAGTCCATCGGTTGAAGAAATCTGCAAACAATTCCAAAAACTATATTCTTCTTCTACAAAAAAATTGAAACATTATATATACCATTTAAATACCTTAAAAATTCAAATTTTAATATACACCCTATAAATTCTTCTTAATTTAATTTCCATTACAGAAATTAGTTGCAAAATTTATACGTATCAGTATTTGTAAGAAATACTTAATTCGATAATCAATTCTTGATAATTTTTCTAAAAAAAAATCCAAGGATAAATGAAAATTTGAATAATAACATATGGAGCCAATTATTAATTACATTTATTTATTACTTAAGTAATGATTTTTTTTATATTATTATTATTATTATTATTATTATTATTATTATTATTATTGTTATTGTCATTATGATCATTATCAAATAAATCTCGATAATTGTTAGAATTTTAAAACCGTGCCAATTATTAATGCCGCTTAATATTAGCTATTATCATTAAGTGTTATTATTTAATCATGAATATACTCACTTCTATAGAAACACATGCCATTATTCTAAGAGGAAGTGGTACCGAATTCGAAAGGTTATCCGTCTCACTATATATAGATGACATAACCGTCTCTTCGGAGAGACACAATCTGCACACTTTATTTAGATTTAAAGCGCTTCCTCTTATTTCCATTTTTACGTAAACCACTTTATCAACTACAGCACTTAATATTTGCCATTTTTTAAATTTAATTTCCCGTAATAGGCGTCTAAAATGGCGATAAAATGTTTTGGTAGAACTGTTTAACTATATTACCACAGATTATAAGAAATAATATTAATTTCGAATTCCTTATTGTTGACTTTTTTCATGATCACGTCATTCGCCTTCACTTTAGACTTTACTTTTTTTTTCCTATACATATTTTATATTATTAAACAATCTCTCAAGTTGTCTTATTATTTATTTCCTGTTAGTCGAATAAGGCTTAAGGTTTAAATTCAAAAATGTATAAATAAAATTTAAGTTTCAGATTTCTCTTTGTCGAGATAATCTCTCAGAGACATCTCTCCTTCATTTCTTCGTGGATTGCTCTGAAGAGAAAAGAATTCTGCTTATAATAGAATTTTTCTATGAGGAACACTTCTTTTAGATGATTTCTAATCCACAGAAAATCTGAGTAAGAGATCTCCCTTTACATATTTTACATCAAAGTTGTTATCTTTCATTTTTCAACAATTGCCGTAAGACTCATTTTTATTACGCTTAACTGCATTTTTATCGTCAGAAAATATTTTTAAAAAAATAACTCTTAACAGAATGAGTTAAGAAAAATTTGTCGAGATTTATTGCTACACATGTTAATAATATTTAATATAAAAAAACTATTATTATTGATAACGACTGACGAATATTTACTTCAAACAATCTGATTTATTTGAATTTTACAATAAAGTTAATTTGGATCTCTGATTGATTTTTTTGATATTTATAACATAATAATATGATAAATTGGAGTTTAAAACCTTGGTGACTATATCTTAATTAAATAATTTCTGTTTTGCAAAGAATATTTCAAATAAGATTTAACAGGTATATCATTGTTTTAATGCTAAGGGATGAGAGATACATATCAATATGTTCTATGCGATGGCTATTTATCAGATTTCCCGCCTTAGTACCGATGTTGACTATGCTTTGTTTGAGAATATTTTATTTGTTAATTAATTAATTAAGAATGTTTGTTAGATTCTTCACAACTTAATTTTTAGTAAAATTCAGCAATGGACACGGAAGGAACTTCTTCAGGCAGAGCAAAACGGATGAAAATAGATAAGTCAGGTAATTTTTTATTTTTAATTACTAATTGGCTAATCAAAATATATTTTACTACTTTTATATTTGTAGGACGTTTGGCCGCACTTGAGCGATTAAAAAGTTTAAAAGGGAACAAAAATAAATGTTTAATCGGTGAAGTTGAAAACGTATATGATGAAGTCGATGAAAAGGAATATGCCAGAAGAGTTTTGGAAAGACAGAATGAAGACTGGATTGAAGACGAAGGAAATGGTTATGTAGAAGATGGAAGAGAAATTTTTGATGATGATATTGATGAAGAGAGTGTTTTACAATTTTCAAAAAGGTAGAATCAAATGTAAATTAATATCACAAACAAGTGTTATAAGAAAAATTCATAAGTAATTCAAATTGTTATTGTGAACATTAATGTAAAATGGAAAAAAATTTATAGTATATTTAAATATAAAAGATAAAGAAAATAATTTTTTTTTACAGGTTTAAAAATAAATCAAAAAAGAATTTGTTAAAAATTAAGACCTCAAATGACATTTTATCTATGATGTCTAATTTGTCTACAAAAAACAAAACACAATCTATACCCAAGGCTGAAGATGATGCTATTTTAAATGATTTAATGGCAGAAATAACAGATGAAACCAAAACATCAAAAATAAATTCATTTTCCCCTAGCATGTCTTCAAAGGATTATTTAAAATCTTTGTCTAAGGTTTGAAAATTTTATATTAATTACATGCATATAGTGAAAATGAAATTTTAAGATTCTTGTCTTATATTATAATTTTTATTATTTTTAACAATGTTCATAATTAAAATATATAATAGATTTGAAATTAAAAGCAAAATAATTTAATTGTTCACTAATGATGTTGAATTTAATTCTTCATAATTTTCATTCACTTTTGATTATGTACATTAAAAAATATCTTAAATTGAAATGCATTAATGAATAATTTTAATTCTCAGTTATTCATTAAATTAAATATAGTCCTCTTTGAATTTTTTATAATTATAATGCAATTTTATAAAGAATTTTAATACTGAAATAGTTTCCACTGCTATGAAGTTATTGAATGGGATATGTGGTAAATCAAATTTTTGAATAAAACTCTGAAGGTTATATTTTTTATTTGATTTTCAGGAATTCATTTTTTTTTCCTGAAAAGAATCTTAAGATATTTTGATTTGTTGATATTTTATATGATCCATTTTTCTTCATAATTATTATACATTTTAAAACTAAAATGTATTTATTTTCTTTAAGCAATCACAAATCAGTATGTAAATTGTTATGTATAATTAAAATCTTAGAAATTTTGATGGTACCTTTATATTGTCACAATCTACTTCTCCAGGCATATGATTTTGGTCCTTATGAATCTTTAGTAAAATCTGACCTGTCAAAAGTTAAGTGAAACTAAATCATTATTATGACTATTTGTATCTTAATTACAAACCTAATTTTTATAAACTTAAGATGGTGTTTTTTTATATAATTAATTAAAATTAGCAGATCCAGTTCAAGAAATGAAAATGATTTTATTAATTTTTTACTAAAATTTTGTTTTCAGTTCAATACTAAAACAAATGAAATTAGAACACATCTAGATATCAGTAAAATAAAACATCTTAGACTAGGTCTTAAAACACAGAATTTGACCAAAGTCAGTGATAAAATATCTATCAATTCAGAAAATAAGGATGCAATTAAGGAAGATGAATGTGAAGGTATCAGAATTGTAAATAATTTAGAAACAGATGGGTGTAGAAGTATTGAAGGTATACATAGTCTAGATAATACTCCATTAATAAAAGAGGTTTGCTTTTAAAAGATATTTTTTTAATTTAATTAAATATTTCTAATATGGATGTTGCTTTTATGACTTCTGTAATTTTTTCTAGACTGAAACATTTGAAGATTCAGATGTTGTTGATAATTTTGATAACAATTTTGAAGATGTAGATATGTGCGATTTTAACTCCGATGATTTAGATAACAAATATGAACACATGGTGCAACCAACTGTTGAGCAAGGTAGTTAACTCAAACTGAAAACAATAAGTTTTGGTTAAAAATAATTTGATAAAATTAATTTGTTGTAATATCTTTAGATCAAAATCACACTCCAGAAATTAAAATTACAGAGGAGCAACTTTGCAACGGATGGGAGACAAATTATATGAATACAAATGAAAACCTTTATGAGCCTTTATCAATTGATATCACAAATTTACCATTACAGACTAATAATGAAGGGGAGAAAGTATTTAGATTTTATTGGCTAGATGCTTTTGAAGATCCTATTAAACAACCTGGAACAGTATATCTTTTTGGCAAAGGTAATTTAATACGATATTTTAATATCTCCGAAAACGATAGTCGTAATCCCAATTCATATATAATTTCTTAACATTGAAAATTATGATGAATATATATAATTTTAGTTTACGTCGAATCGGCTAAGGCTCATGTAAGTTGCTGCGTAACGGTCAAAAATATTGAAAGAAGAATTTTTTTGTTACCACGGGAGAAAAGATTCAATTTAAAAACAAAGGTTTCAACATCTGAACCCGTTACTTTATTAGATGTATATAAGGTATAAAAATATAGAAGTTTTTTCCTTAATATTTTTTTCTTATAATATCATAAATAACAATGTTGTGTTTTTTACGTGTATTAATTATAGGAATTTAATGAAAAAGTGATAAATTCTAATAATATAAAGAATTTTAAATCAAGGAAAGTTATTCGAAAATATGCCTTTGAATTAACTGATATACCTGCAGAAAGTGAATACCTTGAAGTAAAGTATCCTGCAACAGATGTTAAGCTGCCAAGTGATTTATTTGGGGAGACGTTTAGCCGAGTTTTTGGAACAAATGTTAACAGTCTAGAAATCTTATTACTTGAACGAAAAATTAAAGGACCGTCATGGTTAGAAATAAAAAATCCTCAAACAGTTAAAACATCATACAGTTGGTGTAAAATAGAAGCAATTTGCTTAAAACCTGAAGATCTGTTTCCATCATCGATTATAGGACCACCTCCACCGTTAATTATAATGGCTCTCAATATTAAGACAGTGGTAAATCAAAAAAATATGCAAAATGAAATAATTATGATTAGCTGTTTTATTCATAATGAATACAGGGTAATTATAAAAGTTGTTTTAATTATATATATATATATTAATTAGTTTTAATATATATATCAATTATTAGCTAATAATAGTTATCCTAAGATTTTACGAATTTATTTTAATTTTACAGATTGACAAACCGGCTCCAACGCCATTTTTTAAATGGAACTTTTCCGCCTTTACGAAACCCAGGGACTTACCATGGCCGTTTGATATCGAAAGATCATTATCAGCTCACAAGAATTTGCAAATTCATCGTCATGAGACAGAAAGAAGTTTAATAAATTTTTTCTTAACTAAACTTTTTGTTATAGATCCTGATGTAATTGTTGGGCATGATTTATATGGTTTCACAATTGATACACTGATACATAGGATTGAGCATTTAAAAGTAAGATCTATCTTATAATTAAGTTGTGACTTAAGGATATATAACAAAATGTATTCGGAGATTAAAATATTCAAATTTAAAAATTTATGAATTTATTATTTATTTTATTATGAATTTAAAACTTTCCCATAGTTACTATAATTAATTTTTTAAGTTATTATATTAACAAAATGAAATTAATTTAATTGATTAACTTTTGAAATAAAATTTAAAAATTTTTAAGAATCAATACCAAATAAGTTATCTGAAAATAGACCTTTAAACAAACTGATATTGTCTAAAGAGAGTTATTATCTTAAAATTAAGACATTACATATACAATTTTATTTCACACAAGTATATAAATATATTAATATTCAAATGTTTTGCCGCATAAAAATAATAGCTTTTAGGTTCTTCTTTGATTTACGATTGTTCAATAGGATTTTTGCTTAAATCAGAAAATTCAGGTGATTCTTAGTCACTAAAATATAACTTTTTCATAAAATAATCTTGCTTTAAAATAATGGGTTTACAGATTGCTAATTGGTCAAGAATTGGACGTCTTAAAAGATCCATTATACCTCACACTAAAGGAAAGCAAATTGACAAAAACGTTCTTTGTGGTAGATTAGTGTGTGATATCCTTGTGTCTGCTAAAGAATTAATACGTGCACGAAGTTACGATTTAGATACACTTTGTAAGCAGATTCTTCGGATAGATGAAAATACAAGGGAAGATTTTTCATCTGAGGTAAATTTTTATCAAAAAAAAAAAGAAATGCAATTAAGCATATTCTAGATTCATTGATTATTTTACTTAAGTAAATTGTGTTAATTTTCAGGAGATTGTACATAAATATGCAAAATCAGGAACTCTAATCAGTTTCATTAGATATACAATGCAGGATACTGGTTTCATTTTGAAGTTAATGTATGAGTTAAATATTCTTCCTTTGGCTCTTCAGATAACAAATATTGCTGGTAATATTATGTCTAGAACTTTGTTAGGTATGATCAATTGAATTAATATTTCTTATACAGTTAATCGGAATTTTTTTTGGTATTAGTATTTAACCAGCCCTCCTGAGATTTTAAATTTATCAGTTATTGGAATAAGGAAGAATTTTAGATTTAATAAATTTAATGACATATCATTAAATAATTCTGACAATATTTTTGCTATTATTAAATTTTCAGAATTATTTTCAAAACATTGAAAGCTAAAAATATTTAGACTTTTTTCTAAAATGTTGAGAAAAGGAAAAAATAATTCAGAACTGGATTTAATTCAAGTAAGAATTGGAAAAGAACTTGAAAAATTTGATTTAAATTTTTAATACAAAATATATATCTCCTATAATCCATTTAATTTTCGAACAATAACTTAAAATTATTTATTAGTATAAATAAATAATATCTACATATAGTATAACAAATACTACAATAATATAATAAATAGTTTATTAATCTCAAATCTCATGTTCAATTATACTATAATATAAAATTTTGTATGTAGCTTAATATTTGTTTGCTACCTAATTGTATATACTATTTCTGAATTTTTAAAATTTTAAAATTTATTACCATAAAATTTCTTTTACCACAGCCTTTCTTTTTCTAATATAGAAATAGGAAACTATGAAAAATGAAAGGATGCAGTTGCATGAAAATTATTTAAGCTTAAAAATGAATTAAAATATTTAATTTATTGTAGAAAAATGTGTCGAAATGACTTTCCAATTTGTTTTTCTACTCTATTTCATCATTTATTCTAAGTAATCACCTTTAATTTCTGATAGTGTTCGTTGACAATTTTCATTGTATTTATTAATTGTTTGTCCATCATTATTATTATGTCTTTAATATAAAATAAAGCTAAATGTAGCACTTTAATTTTCAATTAATTCAAATATTGCATGTGATTTTTTTACAGGTGGCAGATCTGAAAGAAATGAATATTTGCTTTTACACGCTTTTACGGAAAAGGAATTTATTGTACCAGATAAAAATTATACAAAAAAAGATGTTTTCATTGACGAGGATGGTGAGAATATATCTAAAAACAATAGAAAAAAACCTCAATATGCTGGAGGCCTTGTTTTGGAACCAAAAAAGGGATTTTATGATAAATATATTCTTTTAATGGATTTCAATTCTTTATATCCTAGTATAATTCAAGAATATAACATATGCTTTACAACAATTGTAAGGTTCGTACAAAATATAACTATCAGAAGTCTACAGAAATCTAGACAATCAAAATCCATATATTTAAATAAAAAAATTTTATCAATTTAAAATAAAATTATAAAAAAGAAAATTTTGGTAAAAATTTTGTACTTTAAATATAAAGCTATTTTCATTAATATAAAACATTTTTCACACATTATCGAGTACATTGATAATCAGAATATGAATTACGTTTTGGTTAAATTACATTTTTCAGATCAGAAAATCAGGATGTGGAACCAGATTTACCAGATAAAAATATTTCGTTTGGTATATTACCGACAGAAATTCGAAAATTAGTTGAAAGTCGACGTCAAATTAAGTCATTGATGAAAGCGCCTGATTTAAGCCCAGAATTAAAAATGCAATATAATATTAGACAAATGGCATTGAAATTAACAGCTAATTCTATGTACGGTTGCTTGGGATTTGCACATTCACGCTTCTATGCAAAACCTTTAGCAGCCCTTGTCACAAGTAAAGGCAGAGAAATTCTGTTAAATACTAAAGTATGACTATTATTTTCCTTGATTAATTTACAGCATTTATTATCACTAAAGTAATATAAATATAATATATAATAGATATGAAAATATCTGACGAGGAAAGGATTAGAGTTAATATTTTATTGTAAATAAATTATTTTTATATTTTATTATGAAAGACTGAATTTTACGAAATAATTAATTCAACCTAGATTTTTTAAATTTAAAAATGAAATTAGATCGAACGATAAAATGAATTTTATATTCCGTTAATAGTAATAGGTATTTTTAGGAACTTGTCTTAAAAATGAATTTCGATGTAATTTATGGAGATACTGATTCAGTTATGATTAATACGAATTGCACGGACTATGATCAAGTCTTTAAAATTGGCCACAAAATCAAACAAGAAATAAATAAGCTTTATAAAAATATCGAACTGGAAATTGACGGAGTTTTCAAATATATGCTACTTTTAAAAAAGAAAAAATATGCCGCAGTCGTTGTAAGCAGGAAACCTAACGGTGAAATAATGGAATCTCAAGAATATAAGGTAAATAATATTTTTATTTTTTTCGATAACTGCTATCTTATGATAGCAGAATTAGGATTATTGCTAGTTAAAATATTGCATATAAAAGTCAAAAACTTAAAAAGAATGTCGAATAGCTTTTGCTACTAATAAACAGCTAATTTTTCTAATATAAAAGATTATTTTTCACATACTAATATCATTTAAAATTAAAATTAATGTTGTAAATAAAAGCAATTACTTATGACAATTATATTTTTACATATTTACAAAGTTATTTAACATATCACATTTTTGTTGGCATATTTCTTCCCAATTATTGGCGAACATTTCCATAGTTTGTAAAATTTATTTGTCGATTTTTAAATTTTATACAGGGGTTAGATATAGTTAGGCGAGACTGGTCACAATTATCGGCAGAAGTGGGGCGCCATGTTTTGAATCAAATTTTATCGGACTTGAGTCCAGAAAATCGAATATCTAACATACGACAACATTTGGAGAAAATCACCGAAGATCTGAAAAATAAAATAGTTCCATTATCATTGTTATCAATTACAAAGCAATTAGCAAAGAATCCCGAAGATTATCCAGATAAGAAATCGCTGCCACATGTACAGGTAGCAATGAGAATAAACTCCAGGGGAGGAAAAAAATTAAAAGCTGGTGATTCTGTATCTTATGTTATATGCGACGTAAGTATAAAAAATGTAAAAAAGAATGAAACAGAACTCATTACTCATTAATCTGAAAAGCTAAATTTATTTTTATTATTAGTTGTACTTTTTCATTTTCTTTAAAATTCACTTAAAAATTAATCTTTAAGTGAGCATTCAGATTTTGAAAACTAAATTGAAGTACTCTACTAATATGAAAATTTTTTTCGGAAGGATGGTTCTAATTTGCCACCCGTACAAAGGGCTTACCACATCGATGAACTGAAAACTAATGAAAACCTGTTAATTGACGCTAATTATTATTTGTCTCAACAAATTCATCCTGTTGTATCACGTTTGTGCGAACCAATTGATGGAGCCGACGCTGCCTTCCTCGCTGATTGCTTAGGACTGGATTCTAGGAGTTATAAGCGTGTTTTGAAAACACAAGAGGAAGAAGAAGATAAAGAAGTGGATGGAGATTTTACTTCAATTAATGATATTCAGTCTTTTAAGTATGTTTATAAAATCGAATAACATACATTAGAAAGAACAACAACTGTTAAGTTTCCTCATAAGGAATTTTTCATTCCAACCAGGTATAAATTCTTATTACAGAAATTGTGATTCATTTTCCTTCACTTGCGTGGATGAGAATTGTAAGACAAAAATATTTCTAGAAGGGCCTGTGCGGGATAATTATCTAGCTTTAACTCGTTGTCGGAATCCTAATTGCAAAATTTCACCAATAGAGTATTTACCTACTATTCAAAATGCGCTTCAATTGTCTATGAGGTAATAAAATTATTTCAGGATCAACTTATGTAATTTTAATTACGTAATTCAAATTATTATGCAACAAATATTTATGGAATTCTTTTCAAATTTCATTATCTTAAACTTTCTTTAATAATTAAAATTTAAATTTAGGAACTACATTCGCAAATTCTATGAAAATTATATGATTTGTGAAGATCCTGCTTGTCCAAATCGCACCAGAAGAGTGCCAATGATGTTCATCAATTCTTTTCCAGTTTGTACATTATGCAAAAGAGGTTTAATGTATCGCGAATATCGCAATTCAGATCTTTATTATCAACTTAAATACTTTGAATATATATTTAATACGAAGCCGGTAATTACCTTATTTTACAATTAAAAAATTATTAATTTATTGAAAATTTAGCTTGGGCATTGCATGTTTTTGTAAAAATTGTCATAAATTTTTTAAGGTTAAAGTCTCAATGCCATTACCTGTAGAAAATGCCTACAAAACTCTTCACAATCAAGTTTTGGATACATTAAATCGCAGTGGATACAGATTCTTTGATTTTGGCAAGTTATTCAAATTTTTCAACAAGGAAAGTAAAGGCAAATATAAGGTTACTCCAATGCAGAGAAATATACTTGATTCTCAAAAACAGTGGCAAAATTTGTAAATTATTTCAAATATATTGTTATGTATGAATCTTTTGTTTTTATATTTTGCAATTTATTTATAAGATTTTCATTAAGAAATGAACGATTCATTTTCCTGAAAACAATTTTAGGCGTGTATAATAAATATTTTTATTTAATAAATGAAGCTAAAATTTTCAGAAAAAAACTCGTCTTGAGGATTATTTAGTTTGCTAAAGTCCTGACTCTTAAAATAATGAATTGAGACATGGAAGTTTCATATTAAAAAAAAATGTCGTTCTAGTTGAAACAGAATACGAAGACTGGATGACAGATCATGAATAAAATAAGTTTTACATTGAAAGTAAGAAATTTGATAATTTCTTTTATGAAGATAAAATTACTATTTTATCATTACAATAATCGAAGCAATCGAACCGGTTAGTTATATTTCTGCAATTATCAACTTACGAGTGAATAAGATTTCTTTTTTAAATTAATACACTTTTATCATTTCTTTTTAAAAAGCTAATTCTGTTTAAATACAATTAAAATTGAATGAGTTGAATAATCGAATAAGAATTTCTCAATATTTAACTGCTTCAAAAAAAACCTCGATTATCGTTTTCGATATCGAGTAATTCGATAATCCAAGTTATGTAAATGTGCGTTCATTGAAAACTGATGCTAAAAGTTTGGAAGTTTGCTCTCTTTGAAATAGGCGAATAAAGCTGAAAGAAGAATATGTTATGGTCAAATCACCTATCATTTATTGGGTCAAATAAATATCTTTCCACATGATATTAAGAAGATTAAATGGTTGTCGATACCGAAAATGGTGACATTTAAATTTAATTTTTTTGCTAAAACATGATAATGGGTTTTTTTAATTTTGATTTTATAATGAACGAGACAAATTTAAAATTATTTTAACGTAACGCAAATTTAAAATTCAGCAACTTGTGAAATAATCTTTTTTCCATTTCTTTTCAGATTTTAAGACGGCGATTTTCTGTCATAATTCTTGTTTTAGTTTTTTTCGCCCTGGTTGTTTTTGTTAATTTATATTTCGTTTACTTAATCTTACAGGATAAAGAGATCAAAAAGGTAATTGTCTTAAATTATTTTTGTGGAGCTATAGATTTATTTAGCGTTGAAAAAAATTTCAATTGTAGCCAGTTAATCCCGAGTCGTTAAAAACTGTTGAAGATCAAAAGAAAAACAGCCTTAAAAAAACTTCCTATAGTTTAAGTAGCAAGCAACGGTATTATCTGGTTCAAGGAGAGGACCAAATTGTTGCAACCATAAAAGCTTCAAAAAAACTACAGTTGGCTGTTGCAGAACTTCCTTCATTTTACAGAAATATAACAAAAAAATATAAAGATGTTCTTCAGAAAATTATTCGTGATCTGCAGCCAATTAGTAATGTCTCACCTGCAATGTGGAGAATTGCACATAAGGTATCAGTGTTAGAATTAATCAATTTCAATAATTCAAAACTTGGTAAATTAATTATTTCTGAAACAATATGATTATTAAATTTGTAAAAGAAATTTTATTATTTACAATAACATTATATTAATTTTCTCACAGTGGGTCACAGGAATTCAAATAATTCCTGAATATGTGCCTCAATTGGGAAGTGTTCTAAATACATTATGCTCAAGCAAAATTGTAAAAGCAGACAATACAAAAAGAGGAACTCAATTAAAGGTTTTATTAACTTTAGAGGGGGGACAAGAAGCATTATTTAAGCCTCAGTGGTATGTCTATATCATTTTTTTCTAAAAGAAAATAGTAGTTGTACTGTAAGTATAATAAGCTAAGAGGTTTTTAACCCAAAATCTTAATTTTTAATTTCAAAAATCTTTTTAACTTGGGCTACAGCTTCTGCAGAAATAATTCTTATTATTTTGTCAAAGTACACTCAACCATGTATCATATATAAATTGTACATGATTAATATCAATTTAATAAGTAACTCAGAATATATTGTTTTAATATCTACTAAAATATTAATAAAACTACTAAAAGTTAGTATTATAAACTTTCTTTTCTAAACAATAATTAGATATAAAAATACAAATTTTTTTAATTAACAGTTTTATTTATGAAATGTTCTGTTCTGACCTAAACTAGTAATTAATATTTGAAATACTTAAATAATCCAGTTGTAAAAGAATAATTTGGATAGCTCTTGCTGATACTTGCAAACTGCTAGACAAATCTTTTTTGCTCTGAATGAATTACTGTAAATAAATAATTTAATTCAAAAAAAATAAAAAAATTGAATTATAATACAATTATTTATTTACTATTGTTGATTTTATAGTTTTAAAATAACCTGTTGTTTGTTTCAAAAATAATTGTTTTTTGAAAAATAATTTGTCAATACATATATTTTTTTGAAATAAAAAATACTTTCAAATGAAAATTTATTAATATAAAAAATATACAGTTATATTTTTAAAAAACATCTTTTATTATTCTTTTACTTTCAAATATCATTATTATAAGGCCAGAACATGATATCTTAGTTATAATCATTTACAATATTTAACTAATATTTTTCAAGGTATTTAAGGGATGAAATCATAAATGGACCTGTATATGCTGGAAAGGATAGACATAATGCAGAGGTAGCAGCATTTCATTTAAGCTTATTGTTGAACATCAGAAGGGTGCCATTAACAGTTGGACGTAAGATTGATTTACGCAGAGAAGTAATGCCTGTAGCAACTCCTAAATTATTAGACACTTTTTACCAAGAAGGAAATAATACTTGTTTTTATGGAGTGTGCATGTATTGCGAACCAAGCAGTCCTGTTTGCGCAAAAAAGGACACTATGGAAGGTGCTGTCATTATGTGGCTCCCGGCAAATATTCGCTTCGAAAGATTTGCCAGCCCATGGCAAAGAAGTTATAAAAAAGGTCTCATTGCCAGGTAAAAATATTTAAGTAGTTTTTGATTCTTAAGTTTGACTTGATATTGAGAACTAATAACCTTTTTTTCAAGGACAGGTGGCAAGTAGAAGAAAAATATTGTGAAAAAGTGAAAAAATCCAAACAATACTCGTTGGCAATGAGTTCTCGTTTGTTAGATTTGACAGATGCAGCAGTTTTTGATTTTTTAATAGATAATGGGGATCGCCACCATTACGAAATTCCTGTTAATCTAAATTCAGCTTCCGTGTTCCTTTTTGATAATGGGAAAAGGTAAAAATTATCTTTTCAAAAAATTCGTAAGACTTCAAAAATTCAAAACAACATACAAATGGAAATAATAAAAACCACGTTCGAATTCTAGCTTTGGTAATCCTCATAAGGATCATTTAGATATACTGGCACCGTTATATCAGTGTTGTGTGTAAGTACTTTCGTCTTCGTTAAAACTTTTTTTTCCAAAAAGTCAATTCAAATTCAAGTTTTAACAAAAAAAAATCAGCGAACTGTGATCTTTCTAACCCTGAAACAATTAGAGAAGGAGATAATGCAAATCATTCTCAGATCGGAATACTGTTGTCCAGAAAATTTAAAAGCAATTTTTTTTTCCATTAAGGCATAAATTTTCATTTTTATAACGTTTGTGATTTTATTTTAGTGTCTTGCATAACTTAAGGCATTTAAAGAAACTAATGGAATTTTATAATTTTATGAATACAAAAATGGTTAATAATTTATTTAAAAAAATATTGTTTCTATATTACTTTTTTACGATGGAAAGGATCGGTAAATCACAAAAAATTTGTTTTATTGTTCCTGAATATTTTTGTATTTAATAAAGAATATTAAACAACATAAAGATTTATTTCTGCAATCAAAACATAACATAAAATTCGTTAAGCAATGTAGTTTCTCATCAACTTACAAGATTCCGTTTTAATTCAAAATCTGGGCCTAAGTCAAATAGTGCTGCCAGGTGTATAAAGAAATATCTACATATAATTTGAAGATCACATCCGATGTTCAGAAAAGTTTCATTTTGAATTATTTAATAAATAATTTCTGTATAATAGTAGATAATATAGTACTGGAAACAGTATTAAAACATTCGAGTATATTATTTTGTATATTCGAAATTTTTTTCTGGTCAATCAAGGTTTTTATCGTAATTCTGAATGATCATAAACCAGGGAGTATTTGTATTTTCTATAAGAAAAAGTATGAATTTTTATTTTAATTAAAATTATAAACGTAAATGAATTTTTTTTTTTTTAATGAAAGGATAAGAAACAAGACTTGGGAGAGATTGAAATTATTTACTGGTGGCACGCTTAGCTCTAGTCTGGAAGAAATGCTGAAATATTCTCATATATCTCCTGTTTTAACAAATGCCCATTTACATGCGCTCGATCGAAGATTACTGCTTGTATTCGCGACGGTTGAAATTTGCATCAAAGAAAATGGAGTTTCCAAAGTTTTATTGTAAATACTGTAAAGAACAAAAAATGTTAAGATGTAAAACGTTAAAAATATTCTGTATGTTAAAATTATAACATTTTATTTTTTAAATTAAAATCTTAGCTATGTTTTGTTATTTGAATTTATTCAAGGAAAACAGAATCCTTTTCAACAATACAAATATCATCTGATTAATATTTGCTGATGAAATAGTTTCTTAAATCACCTTGAGACTATAATTAATGGATAGAAAAATCTTTAATAAATGAACATTTATTATGATTTTATTAAATGTTAAAATATTGGTAAAAATTAAGCTTACTAAGTTTTAAATTTTTACAAATCGAAGTCATCCAAATCAATTCCACTTAAAACTTCCTCTACCATTAAAGTATCCGCCTGGCTCAGATTTTGGCTTCCGGTAATTGTTTTTTCTTTATTAATGTCCAGGCTACAAAACTTTGAATAACTACTTCCTTCAGGATCTTTATAATTTAATTTATTCTTTGAATGAAAATCTTCTGAAGAAGTCATTTTTCGCTTTCGGCTAATTTCACTTTGATTTTCAACTTCAGGCTGGTTGTAGCTCCATTCTGGCAAAAATTCATTGTCCTCCAATGATTTATCTTTCACGCTTTTCCCCTTAACACTGGCTTTATTAAAAGAATAATTTGTAGCTGTCTCATGAAAAAAATCATTTTCCAAAAGATTGAAATTTACAATGCTGTTCTCTTTTGAAGCCATTTCATTACTGAATGTTTTCAAAGTTGAACTTTCTTCTAGCAATGAATTTTTGAAATTCAAAGGATTTATATCTGAATTATTTCTCTGATTCACTGATAACTTACAAACAGGACTCTTTATGCCTCCAAAAACTTTTTTATTTGAATAAACCTCTTCTGATGAAAACATATTAAAATTATTTGATTTAGATTTATTTATAGTTGAAAAAAGTTGAGTAGATGAATCATCTATTTTTGAATTTGTATACTGCCAATTGTCTATACTTTTCTTTAAATCAACATTTGTCACACTATTAATAACATTTTTCACTATTTCCTCTTCATCTGAATAGCTGTATATTGTTACTATATTATTTATAGTTATATTTAAATAAACTTGTCTTCTTGTTACTCCAGTTATCAAAACTCCAACCTGCAATAAAGTACTTAAAAAATTTTTTTTTCATATTTTGACTTCACTTACAAAATTTATTTTTCAATATATTTAAGGTTTTCAATTTTTAAAAAGTCCAAGAACATTCATTTTTATTTTTTGTTTACCTGTCTCAAGGCAAGTGCTGCCCCAGGATGCAGCTTTTCTCCCATTTCAGACCAAACTTCTCTATGAAGAGTCCCAAATATTTCACCTGTAGAATCTTTTAATTTTACAACAGGATCAGGGGTGCTAAGATCTATATGATGTAAAACTACAGCAATAAAGGGAATTTTTTTTCCACATAAAATTTTTTTCAATGCCTTTTTTTTAACCCAGTCAATGGTATATTTATTTAAAGGACAATTTTGTTCATACATATCAAAATCCTTAATCAGTCTTTTATATGATGCTTCTGAAGACACTGAAGATGCCTGAGAGCAAAATATTAGGGAATCTTCTGCTGGCTCTGTTGATACTTTTTCAAAGGAATCATCCATAATGAGATTTATATCTGTTAATTCTTTTAATGGCTGAAAATTAATTTTATTTTCAATAAAACAAGAAAAATAGCTTAATTAGATATTTAAAATTATTTTCTCTTACCTTATCAGGTAATAGACCAGCAGGTCCAGGAAACTTTCTTTGTGTTAAAATTCTTTTGGCTGAAATAGTATCTCTAGCTGTAATATTATTTGACTGTTCTCCAAAAGTTAAAGACTTCATGGAATTATTAGAAAATAAGGTATTTCTAAAAATATCTGCACCAAGACATTCATTATGTTTTATTTTCTCATGATTTTCTTTACTTTTAGAAATATCTTTCAATAATTCCACAGCTGATGAGATACACTTTTTATCTGTGAATAGGTTCTCTGTACATTTCTTTTTCTCAATTTCTACATTAAATAATGAAATATTCTTTTTCTCTTTTTTATTCTCATCAGCCTGGTATGAATGAAAATTTTTATCCTTATGAAAATCAAACGTACTAAATGGATCTGCTGGAAAATCCTAAAAGAAAATTTTTAAATTGTAATGTATGATTAAATTGCTATCATTAATGCCTTTTTATGCAACCTAATAAAAGCTACATTTGATTAGTTGTTTACGTAGAAAATTTATTACTTACTTCATCCAAGTCTAAATCCAGATTCTCTAATTCAAGCATGATGAAATTTTTTCTTTCTTAAATTAAAGGTAGCAAAATTTTGTTAAAAACATGTTTGAATAAACTCCGGTATCATATAATGGTTATTTTATAAAATTTTGATATATATATTTGCATTAATGAAAAAAATAAATGGCTACCTCAGTAATGATGCATCAGTAAAATATTGATATAAATAGTATGATATTTTGTACACAAAATATCAACGTTCTTGAATATTACAAACGATGTACAACTTGAGATTACGATTTCTTCTTGTTTACACTAAGTTCAAACCAGACAATTATCGATTTTCTTCAAGAAACGTGGCACTAATATTTCGCCTTATTGCCTTTAGTAAGACAAATCTTTCAAACTGACAGTTGCAACTGCTTTATGAATTTCGTTATTTGGAAGTAAATTAAAAAGAATTGTACATGGTTTAATTACATCAGAATATTTTAATATTCATCATTAAGTCTAACAAACTTGAGTTATCTCCGTAAGACGATTGAATACTATTACTAATAATAAGAAGAATAAGAATATTATTATTATTAGTTTCTATTAAATATCCCAGTTCATCTCTCGGGTTCACTAATAAAAACCCGCTGTGTCAGGTCTTTCCACCCTTCGAAGTTCATTTTTGCTTCGGATAAACTCTCAAAAAATTATAATAATATTATAAGAATAATAACCGGAATAATTAGAACTAAATCTTGTTTTTCTTCAATTCCATATGATTTCAGACATCATTCCTCTATTACTTGTAATAATTTATATACGTAATTTTCTTCTGTATAAGTATGCAGTCTTCAAAGCTCTTGCATAGGGATGATGAAGCTGCATTGTGCATATTCCATTCCAATCTAATTACATGTACTTTATAAGTTCTATAAAGTTCTTATAAGTTCATAAAGTTTTATGATATAAACTATTTTTGCGATATCGATTTTTACAAGTCATCAATTGAAAAATTGAATTCTCTCACGATAGGCATCTTTTCCATGCAGGCGAATAATTTTTAAGTATCCCGTCTGTTCTCGGCACCTCTTCCCGCTAAAAACATTTTACGTTTGAATAAAAAGAGAAATTCATTTGCGCAAATAAATAGTGTCATCAGTAACAAATTAAAATAATCCTCTTCTACAGACCGTTGACTCAAACTCCTTTATTAGGCATGTTCTAAAATTTTACCATTGTTGCCATATTTACGAAATCAGAAAAATGGAATGCAAGGTTTGCATTGGAGATCGCATTATTCTGTCTTTAAAGAATGGGACATCATACGAGGGTGATGTGAACAATTTCAGTGAGAAAACTCGCAGATTAACTTTAAAAAACATATCACAAATTCCTCAAGATATAGAGATCGAGGGATATAGGTATTTTGAAGAAAATGAAATTAAACAGATTAAAGTGATACATTCTCCTGAATCTCTGATGCAAAGCCTTAGGGGTAAGAGTTATATATTCTTGTAATGTTAAAATTATAAAATGTGCTTCAAACTATATTTAAATATGATATATTTATTATAAGTCTAATAAATAATTTTGCATTTAAAGGTTTTCTAGTTATGACATGTTTACAAGAGTAATTTTTATTCGTAAAATTTTTTCTATTCTTTAGATGTTAAATTATCTGAAGAAGAAGATGAATGTGAAACTAAATATATTTCTCTCAAAATATCAACTGAAGAATATAACAAAATTCTTGATAAGCAAAAATACTTCCGCTTTATTGAAACTGAAAGTGCAAATTTTTATAAGGCTCTTTCATCATTAGAACACTGCAGAGTAATGGGGTTGTGTATGGAAGATTCATCAAAAGGTCGAATTGCAAGAGGTTCTATAATAGCAATTGATACTGAAAAAGAGGTTTTTTTGTTTGACTTGGAAAATCTTGGAGATAAAGTTTTTGATAAAGGCTTAAGAAAAGTTTTACAATCACCATTAAGTCAAAAAATTGTTTATAACTGCCCTCTACTTTCAGACTGTTTGTATCATAAACATAAAACTTATCTAGAAAATGTTAGTGATGTGGAGGCTGAAGATATGGTAATAATGTTCCAAAAAGAAGGTTATGTAAGAGAGCATTCACAGTCTCTTGGTTATTTGGTGGAATTCTACTTGGGGATCCCAAGTGAAAGTTTAAATTTCTTTCATAGCCCTGTATCTTGGAACAAGAGACCCCTCGCTTTTGAACAACAAAAATATCTTGCAACTAAAGTCTCATTTTTGACAATATTACACAGGGAAATACAAAAATATTATTTGAAACGTCTAGTTGATACTAGCAGATTATATAATGAATATATTAGGGATTTAGATATGATTACTTTGATTAGTGAGGGATCTAAATTTTCTCTTCATAAGAAACTTGTAAAATTTTTAAAACACAAAAGTAAGACGAAAAATAATTCAAAAAATAATTAATTAGTTGATAAAAATTTTAGATAAAATGAATAGCTGTAATAGCTTGAAATGTTTAGTTTTTCCTTATGTTCAGTAAAAGATTTATTCCAGACTATACATGCAATGGCTCCAAGTAAGAATATCATATTTTCCTACCCATTTCATTATATTTTTATTTGTAACAGTGTTCAACCATAAATCTTTTTCAAAATCACATGTATCCAACCAAACCTGCAAATAAAGTTATTAATAGATAATTATGAGAGATTTAATCCAATCCATGTGCATGTAAAACTTTTTAGATGTGAACTATTGTAATTATTTGTAATTCAGTGGTATTTTGTATTTTTGAAATTATAATTAAAAGATGAAATCAAAACTGTTAGTTGTAAATTATATTAGTTTACCTTACACATAATAACATTTTATAAATTCAAGCTTATTTGCTAAAGCTAATGTTTAATAATGATTTTGTAACAAAAAGGTTGATTAATGAACTTATTAAATTGAAATTTTTAAGCAAACCTCTTAGGTAACATTCATGTAGTAAACTAATTATTTCAGTTTTTAAAATAATTTTATATAATCATGTATTTAAATTCAAATATTAACTTTAGCAAAACTTTATTGCTTAGTTTAACTTCTAAGAGATAAAAAGATAAATGAAGAGAATGTTAGAAATTGTTTTTTCAAAGCATGAGAAAAATTTTTAATTATAATTTTCACATTAGAATGATTATAACATACATATTTAAATGTTTTTAGCACTTAATTATAGAAATAATAAATCATTATCTATATTTTTGTAAGAGGACGATCATTGTATTGTGCATATAAAATAATTTTTAGAATTAATTCATTTAAAAACTAAATTTAATTGGACTCTAACAATATAGTTTTATACAAAAGTAATACAAATTTTTTGTTTATAAAGTCTGCCAATAAAAATAGTTTAATTGAAATATAAAAGTGTAAAATTTATGTTTGATAAATTTTTTAACATTACAACGGATAGTTTAAATTTATTGAAGACTTCAGTTTTTCTAATTAACATTGAATTATTTTCATTTAAACTGACTGAAGTGCAAAAAACATTTTTGATTTTAAATATATGAAGTTGAATTAGAATTTTTATATCTCAATTATTTATCCAAAATACAAATTGAATACCAAAAAAATTTAGAAATGGTGGAAGTTCTCATACTGGATTATAATTTGCATAACAATGTTCACCTTCTTATTATGTGATATCCACGACAGTTCCAGTAGGTTTCCGTGGCTAATACTAAATTTCTTAGCTTGAGCTATTGTTACCAGAGCCTTAGGCAAATTATTTGAAATATACTGATAATAAGCACGAAGATGTAGATAGCTGAAAAAATTGTGAAGTGTTTTAAATTTCTTTTTTTTTTTTTTTATTGGGCACGTCTTAGTATTTCTCCATGATTTGTCAGCCCTACCGTGGAAGCATTATTTGTGCGGTTTTAGATGAATTGTTCAAAGCTTTCAAAACGGCTGTAACTTTTTTATTTAAAGGACTGTTTCGTCGCTCGTGTTCCTGTTCAGCACTCAAGTGTATTAAATCTCCTTCTAATATTTTCAAAACTGTAATCATGTTGATTACTGTATTTCCAGACAGCGGTATAAAAAGGGTAAGTGGTAGTTTTTCGGACCACGATTCTGCTTCTTGAAATTTTCTACAAGCATAGAAATAATATAAATTTATTTCAAACTACGAAAATTGTATTTGCGCAGACTATCTCCATACCCTAATCTCGACAACCACACATAAACCGTGGAAATCGCCCTTATACGAACATCCACGTCGAGAACACTACTTTTGATGGCATTTGTAATTTCTTGCAAACACAAATCGCTGCTTATCACTTCAAATCCAGTTTCAAGAATGAAATCAAGAGACAAAATATAACGCCATATATCTGTTGACGGTAGCAGAAGAATAAATCCAGCTGCCTTATTAAGTTTTCCAATCATTATCATATTTTGGGCAACTTTAGATATTATATAAGATTCAACTATGTTCAAACATATGCTTTGACTGATTTTCATAACATATTCGCCTAGTTCAGAGGCTGCACACAGATAACCGGATATTAATCTAAAATGAAAAAAAATTGTGACTACTTTTTATTTGTATAGGATAGCACTATCTTGTTTCATACCTCGCATTAAACATGGAACAGATCAAGCGACCGAGGGCAACCAATTCAAAAGTGTTTTTGAATGTGCAAAAGTTAATGCAGTTCCTGACCGCAGATGCCTCTAATTTTCGACAGAATTTAAAATCTCCTAAGTGCCTGTATATGTCAATTGTATTCGAATACGCATTGCATAATTCAATAATATTTTTATTGTTTTGCTGTAATAAGTTTAAACTTCGAATGGATACTAATTTAGCAAATTCCCATTTATCCTGAAGCTGAAAACGGAATAAATTTTTTTTTAAAATTGCACTATATTAAGGAATTTTCATTATTTTTTCAAAAAATTATAATTAGTACTAACCATAAAAACATTACTTAATAAAGATAGACAAATGCCTTTCCAATCATCGGAATTTTCAAGAAGTTTCATTTTGCCAATAAAATTTTTTTTAGATTTTTGATGTAAAATGTAAATCAAATACTGATATATGAATTGAAGAGACCTCAATGGATGTAAAAATACAATTCTGGATCCGAAATATTTCATTGCGCTCAAAAGATAGAAATTTGCTTTTTTTGACATGTTCATTTCTATGTTCAGCTGACCTGAAATTATTTTATTTAACTACCAAATAATTTTAAATATTTTGTAAATTTTCGCCATTAATGGTTTAGGTTAGGAGCTAGTAAAATTTTCAAAATTTTACCTAAATATAAATGGATTCTGCCAATGAACATACGTTTTTCCTTCATATCTGTAATTTGATTTCCCATCGATGTCTGAAATATAAAATCAAAAAAATATATATGAAATATATCATGAAAACATGAATACTTCGTAATTCTTATAAATATAAGAATATTAAAAAATCATAAAATATTTTTATAACCTTCAGAGCAGCTTCCAGCTGTAATAGCAGTCTATTGGCCGAATGAAATTCTCCTAAGCTAATCATGATAGAACTGTATTTAATGATGAAATCAATTTCCTTCTCTTTCAGGCCTAAAAGTTATATATTTAAATTAGTTTATATTTTTTTTTCACTGACACATTAACGATAAATAAGATGCATTCCATAATTTGAAACTTATTAATTAATTATGATAGTAAAATACTACGGATTTAAAAGAAACGTTATTTCGGGATTAACATAAAATTTAAGAGCTACATTATAATTATTTATTTTTGCAAATTTTTAAATAAATTTCATTAATTTCGTTTTATCAGGTAATTAATTTAACGGCAAAAAGGAAATGCAAAGGTAACAACAAATGAATGCAAATTTAATATTTACAGTATTTTCGCTATTCAAAACAATAAAAATTTTAAGTAACTGGTTATTTCAATGATAAACTGAAAAGATTTAAGACATGAAAGAAGATATTAGTTTATAGGTGAGTTCATTTTTTATATCGGAAACAGTATTTCGATATTGAACATTTATTATTTTATGTAATATATTTATTAGCTGCCTGTTAAAAAGTTCCGTTTCAAAATCGGACTTTGAAACAATAATCATTAAATCCAAGTAGTGCACATAAACAAGTAAACTCGGTCATCAAACCAACATCAGATTTTCCCGAACTTTCCACCTGACTATGGCTGGCTTCGTCTTTTCCACAGTTTGATCATCTGGTTGGCCTTATATAATTAAATGAACATCAGAGATCATGAGATTCGCTGTCGCACATCCGAACGAAAAGCAGTGAATCTTCAGCAACAATTGATACAGACTTAAAATCATCGATCATATACTTTATCGAAAAGCAAGTAAGCAAAAACTCCAAAAGGCTGAATGAGTACGATGTCGAATTGACTGATTTCTGCTCAAGCCCTTCAAATAACAAGATGCTGATGAATTCGAATGCAAAGTGCTGAAAGCTCCTCTACAATTGTATAATTATGTAAAAATTCGTATGTACGAGCAGGAAAAAGAATTTCCTTTGCTTGCAAAGTATGAAGAGTATTAGGAATAATTACAGAAAAGCTGGAATTCTTCATTAAGGTACTATACCATTCTCAAGGCAATGTGCCTTAAAAACCGTAGCCCAGAAGTTAATTTCTATTTGTTCTAATCCTATGATTAGCAATTTTATATGAAAACATCTCAATCGAATCCAAAAATGAAAATGAACTGTGGCTCTTACAACAACAGTTTTCAGACAAAGCCTGAAGACATTAAGGAAAACTAAGCTACATAAAAAATAACTTAAAGTATCAGTTTCAATCGTTTGTACAAATTTCGAGTCGTAATCCAACAATAGCTTTTAAATAAGACAAGAGTTTATTTCCCAACTTATATTTTCTTTTCTTTTTTTTGCAGAAAATGCAAGATCAATTAAATTGAAAGTTACCTTTTCACAGTATAAAAATATTGCTAAAGACTTGAAGTGAGTTCCATGTTTAAAGGTGGCCTTAATCTTCCGCTACAGTGCTTTTCCTTCTGTTTTTTTACATACAAAAATGAATTTAAATATTTTCAAAATTATAAAATTTAGTTTTGGGTGTTGCGTACCATTTTTAGAAGTTTTCTATAATTTAAAAAAGTATTTTTTTAGACTTGCGGGAACTTTCCTTTTTTTCCACAATTTTTGAATTTTAATATTACCATTACCATGACAATGTATATATATATATTGTATATGTATACATATATATATACACTGTGTAATGTATATATGTATATAAACATGTATATACATATATACATATATGTTCTTCTCCGTCTGTAAAAGGAACCGCGAGAAGCAACATTTATAGTATAAAATGTTTGTCTTCCAATGGAAATTGAGAATGAAGCATCAGACACGAGGAAAATCTGCAACTTTGTGATTATTTAAATTGAAAATTTTCCATTTTTCCTGAGATTTTCACAGTTTGCCATTGGAGCACGCACAAATTCGATATATTTATGAAATTTTGTATTTCATCAGGACGCGGATTTTTTTTTCAGCAGGACATGAACGAATCGCCGACATCCGAGATGATTATCCTTCCTAAAACAATGTCGGAGACGCTGACCGAAAAGCGCAACAGCAATTGTTCGCTGTCTTCGACCGAATCCGGTATACGAATCGAAAATCCAAATCTCTATGAAACTTTCATGACAAGGGAGAGGAAGAAAAAAAAATTCGTGCCGAATAGGAAAAATGAAATTATTAAAATAATCGAAAAGTACAAGCTGAAAGATAAGTCGATATCTAAGAAATTAAACACGCCCTACGACAGGAAGCTGGAGAAAACATGCTGGCCGATAGAGATGAAAAAAGCGTGTAGAATTAAAGAGAAGCCGGAAATAAAAGAAAAAGAGAAACCGGATGAGAAATCGTTGACAAAAAGGAAATTTTCCAAGCCTTCTTTATTTTATTCATCAAGACCGACTAGACCACGAAAAGATTCGTTCTCCGACAGTGATTAATAATTATTATTTGTTTTTTTCTGCAACGGAAGCGACAAATTAATTTTATTCTTATTATTTAAAAATAATTGACTAAAAACGATCATTTAAGATTACCTCTAATTCATTTAAAATGTCATTTGTTTTCATTATTGTTACTTTGCCAGTAGTTGGTAACATTAAAGACTGGCATCCCTGCTTGGGGTGAGTGACGTTATGTCGTCAATCATTTCGTTTCGTTTTCAGTATTTATATGAATGAAATCCTAACAATTTCGTTACGTAGTTCACGTTTCCAATATTATGAATTTTGTCCACGCTTGGTCTTTCGTCAGGGTGCTATAAATTCGGTTCGTGAAATTTTGAATTTACCCATTAACCTAAATTTTTTTTCATTGAATCGAAATGGCCTACCTGCTGCGACGCAGTGATTTATAAGTTGCCTGTTTTGATCAGCCTGGAATATGAGGCACTCACATTGCTGAAAACTAGGCAGAGAGTTTGGCAAGGTAATTCCCATTGAATCAGTTTTCTTCTTGGTTCCTCCTTTCAAGCCCATTTGAAAAGCTGACCGAAGACCGATGGAAACTAAGAATTCGTCGGTGTTTTCGTGAACGATCAAAAAGGAAATTTCAAAGTGATTTTTTAAAATTTTGCTTATTTTCAACTTTTGCATTGTTATGATAGTTTAGAAACATTCCTCACCTGAGGACATGTTGATATTGCCCGCGACCGACTGATCAGAGCCAAATGTTTTTGATTTTCCTTCACAGGCAGAAATATTCTTATCTTGCACGGAGCACATGGAATTTGAAAGTTTTTGCTGCCAAAAAAAAAATTATTAATTTAATATATTACTCTTCCTGTGTTACTAAAAATTAAAATTACGATATATGAAGAAACGTCTAAGTATTCACTCTAAGTAATTATATTTACTAAGAGGGCTTTGAAAACTTATTTGTGAAGTTAATCAGGACCAAGCTATTTTTTAATTTAAGAAATGGTCTTGTGTTTTGCAAAGACATTTTTAATTAACTAATTTTACAAGTTTTAGTGCTCACTTTTATATTAAAATGTTGCAATTGTTCCACATTCTTAATTATTAATTTTCTGACATTAACTGAATTCAAAATTATTAGTGAAAATGGATTATTTTATTCAGTAAATTCTGAAAATACTGAGGATGTGAACAATTTTCTTTACTTAAAATGAATTTTTATGCTGTTTAAAAAAAATTGAAATTTATATCGTATGACTGATAATAAAAAATAATAAATAATAATACTAATAATAATAATAATAATATATAATATTAATATAACAATAATTATATTAACTATATAATTATTTAACTTTTAACTATT